>WOUH02000001.1:1021883-1048026 GCA_009936405.2 Stevia rebaudiana
AATGCACGGTAGTCTGTTATGAGTGTTTTTGCATATATGCTATGGTATTATTTGTGAAAGTATGAATTGCGAACCTTATACTTCTTGATGCTTATACGTATGTATTATCTTGATATATAAACATAAAACCTATGTGATTCACCAACTACCTCGTGTAGTTGACAGTTTTACTTATATGTTTCAGGTGAAGCTTAGATCTTGAACTTTTGGATATGCTTAGACTTGAAGAACTTGTTTGGATTAATTCTATTTTGAAATGCTGTTTTGGACATGTTTAGTTTATTACTTTGTAAGACGTTGAATCTTGTTATTTTAAATATATGAAACTTTAATAGAAATCATGAGCTTTTGAACAGTTGTGTCACGCCGGTGAATTCCGCGCACCGACAGGGTGTGACATATCACATCCTAATTGGTGTTTGCTTTCGTGATATGGTCGCTTTGTATTAAGAAATGAGTATTTAAATAGAAAAATCAGTTAAGTTAAAATATAATATTTTCCTCTTACAATAATACCCTCCCCTTCTAGAATATGAGAGAAACGCTTACACGTAATGAGTAACAAACGTGTCTTATTTGATCAGGAATTCAATAGTCTCATCGATCTTACTTATCATATGTCATCTCCAAATAAATAGTTTTTCCATCACTAATCAATCAAGATAAGGAAGGACTTAGGAGAGTGATTTTAGATTATTTATAAGTTTGGATATTTTGAAAGTATTTTTAGTTAAGACTTAAGACTTAAAATAATACTTGGATCAGATTTCCGTTATTTCAATAAACCGAATTATAAATATCGAAATAAATAAATATGACCACATATTACATGGTTTAAGTGGAAGCAACCTAGTATGAAGGTCATAGATTCGAGTTTTATTTAAAACATTTTTCAGTGAAACAAGTGTTTTAACCACAGTGGGTCTTCGGGCAGTGGTTTTTCTTTTAAATGCTGGACGGACTGGGCACTGTATGCGTTCATGGGCGTGGGAGTGATTGGGCTTAATAAATATATGTTGGCGTTTGAAAAAAATATAGCATAAATAAAAATATATATTTGTATTTATTTCTCAAAAACGATATATTTTTCAAATTCGGATGTTAGGTTGGATCGTTTGAAAATTTACAAATTAGAGTCGATACGAAAATAAATTCAGTTACCGAAATCAAATTCCTAATTTGAATTATTTTCATTACTTCATGCTCAATTCAAATAATAAAACCCGTACCAAGACATGTGTTTCTAAGTAGTTAGTTGGCACTTTTCTTGTATGCCCATATAGACTTAAACTATTGTCTTTTGTACGTGTTTAGAGCATATTTGATTAACAATCAATGTTATCAATCCACATGTTTAGTTCCATTTGGAGCTTCATAAAAACAACAAACAAAAGTTTAACTTAAAGCATACACTTTTTTGTATGTCGCCTTCGTTTATTTATTTATTGCTTCTTGTTTCTCCTTGAAAGTGTGTCATGCGTAATGCTAAAAATATGTAATAATTAGAACTAAGGCTTAATCACAGGAAAAGAAGATTGTATCAAATGTGCCCAAATAACGGCTACTTTCGGTATATAACATTATTTTTGTTACATTCTTGACATTCTGATGGACAACGATGAACTTAGTAAATTATGTTCATTGGCGGTCATATTTTGTGTGCTTTGATGATGTCTTCAACTCCTTTGGGTCAGGTCATATAAAATAATGATAACTTGGCATTGCAACCAGCAAAATAAAGAGCCACCACGAAGTTTTTGAGGTAATCATGACCACGAAAAATATGATGCCGCATTCGATAACTATTTAGAAATACTAACTATGGTACTTAGTCGAACTCGATCCTCTTTTCTTTCCCTTTTGTAACTTAATTTTTCAAATGCAACATGTAAAGTTTGGTATTTTTTTGAGTAAGTTTAGAAATCCCATTGACGTTTAAAAATCTTAGGAGTTAGTCGGAAAAGCATAACACACTTTACATATAACAAACATTGTATCATTAGTTCTAAAAATTTGAGGGTGAACATATAAACACAAGAAGAAGATGCAACTCTAAAGAATGTGAAAACAAGAAAGAAAAAAACTTTAATCAAAACCGAGCAATCATAAGACAAGGTTTTACAAGTTTGATATGTAAACAAAACTTCATATATAAAACTTTTTTTATGGGGAAAAACAAGGTAGATATGTTGGTTCACTAACTTAATATCTAATTTTTTATAACTTATTGACTAACACGTCTCCTATTTATAGGTATATATATTTGAACAACTTATGATATCATCGAGTCCAAAGGCTCAGATGATATGGCAACACCTGATGACACATGGTGCCTCGCCCCAGAAAGAACCCATTTTAAGAAAAACCACTGACCTCCTTTAGCCCTAATATGTCTTGGGAGTGTTTCGAACTCAGGACTTATTATTTGAAAATTGTCTGGAGTACCATTAGGACAATGCCCTTTTGATAACCAATATTTATATACGGTCGTCAAGAGGTATATGAATGTGTCAGTTTTCGTCACTTTTGCTTATCTTTTGAGAGCGTCTCAATCATTAATGAAACATGGATCAAAGTGTACATTTCTCGGTACTCTGTTTGTTGAAAGCTGGGAAAACATCCTTGATGTGTCCAAGGCAAGATGAAACTTGATGACTTTGATCACACACGAGACATAATTATTGGTCATTGGATATTTAAAAACGTAGCATAATGCATGTAAGATGCGTATGTGACACTTAACTCCTTTGATAAAAAAATTGTTTGGCTAACAAATCTTTTTAGCTCTTTGTAGGAAGAAAAAGGTTTTCTTATTACTTTATTTCATTAATAGTCTATTAGACATTTAGACTTACAAAAAGTACCCTTTTAATTAAGTTAATATATTGCACAGTTTTTTGGATACCATGCTTTAATTCTCACCATCGTTCCAAAAAAAAAAAGTTAACCCAAACACACCACCTATCTAAACTATTCATAAATCTACACCAAACTTGCCTTAAACATAATTTGAACCCACAACCTCTATTTTAGGTGAAGCACCTTAGCCACCCGAATGTCTTCTTCAGGACTAAAAAAAACAGGTTTATATATGAATTTCCAAGTAAGTTCCCTTAATACCAGACATTAATTAATTAGTACAGTCATCCCAACTAACATGGAAGCCTCTCATTGGAGCATATCGTGTTTTATATTCTTCCAACTTTCCTATTTAATATACTTAAAGTTCGTTTCATTTTATCACTATATATAGCATATACTTTCTGAATCTCGGTTGCATGATCCACATCTCTCTCTATCTCAACATACGGTTGTCACCATAACAAAATATACACGTGAAGCAATAACAGATGAAGCTGCCAGCATGATCTAGTTTTTCTTTGAAAGGAATGATAAGGAAAGATTAGATCATGTTGCGTCTTCACCCGTCATGTATCACGAACTTACAAACCTTAAGTTCCTGAGAAACCATAGAGATCTCTGCTCGGTTTTATGTAATTGCATAGCACTTAATTTTTTTTATGTTCTTTGATATTTGGGATGATTTTTTTAGTCATACCAGCTATAAGATTGGGTTCCATATCTATTAGATTTCTGACCAAACACAAATTAGCAGAATGGTACCAGGAGATTAGGATAGAGCTTGGGACCGGATAGGTCTCATGTTCGAATATGATCTAGGGGTTGTACAAATTCCATTGGGTTTCCTCCCATCTGGTGTAGGAGTGGTCGGGTCACCACGTTGCCTGTGCTCGTAAGACAGAAGAGTAATCTATTTACCAAGATGATCTCGGGTGACAGGGCTTTTCGTTGTTCAAACAAAACTTGTCAGGTTTATTTTGAGTTTTAAGTATGCCCCACAAGTATCAAGTATACCAGTTAGTTTCTTATAAATACATATAAAGATTTTCAAAGAAAGTTATACTATTTTGATTAAATTTTTTTTTTATTAAGTATTTTGAAAAATTAAAATTATTGAATTTCTAAAATATTCTATCAACCAAGGATAAAGACATCGAAATAAAAGAAAACGTTTGTGTGTTAATCGGTCAAATGAGTATGTATTTTGTGAAAATCTTTGATACTGGTCTCATACCCGAAAATTCATTCCAAATGTTTCGGATTCAGGTTTCAAATCGCTTGTCATGCCTATTTAAGAAATTATTTCAAAACAATTGTTTGCATGTTTTTTTTTCTTCTTATAATCGTATTTACCACTTATAAATTTAACAAGTATAATTGATATCATCATCAGGCCAAAAGATTCGTGATCGTGGTATAGTATATGCAACATAGAAGAACTCAAACCCAACTTTACGACACAAAAAAAAAAAAAACAAAAACAAATAACAAAATTTATCTCCATTCTTAACAAATATAACCACCACTAGTCTATTAAATGTCAAGTCTATCAAACAAAACGATCATCGTTTTAGTTGTATCACAATTCATAAATCAACCAGAGATAGTTTTTCATTGACCGTGCTTGGTTGACTGTTGTGGCTCGAAACCTGCATTCAAGAAACAATTCTATAGCCTAATTAATGAAAATCAAATCCCATCGCGAATCAAACATACAAATTGACTTATCAGTTGTCACAACAGATGATTTACTGACTTCCCAAAAAACAAAAACTCATTCTGGTTAACTCAAAGCGTCGATGAATAGTGAACCAACATCTATGGTCCCTGCAAAGATACGTAATAGTGTTTAAACGTCATGAATACGTATTTTTTTTTTAAAGAGAGATGTTAGAATTTAATCTGCTAGAATATTTCTAATATATTTTATGTTCAAGTATTTAACTATAATTATCATAATCAGTAGGCCTTGGAGCAACTGGTAAGGTTGCAGTTAAATATGCGCTGAATATATGTGGTTACAATAATCATGATATTTATGGCAACCATCAAAGTCATATTACCAAATCATAAGAAAATCACTAAAAAAAAACAATTTTAATTTTTTATTATGGAAAATGTTGGTAGGAAATTGACCTTATTTAATCAGTAGCATTATTGTTGTACTTGACGATGTATCTGAAGCATCCAATCAACATAACCGCTCATACCACCAACCTGATCCTCAACTAAATTCAAGAGTAAAAAGAAACCTTCGCGAGGTTGTTCGCCTTGTCTCACAAGATGACATAATTGATAATATGAGTTATCAGCCTCTCTAAGTTTGTTTATTATCCTCATCAGCTTTCTTGACATTTCATTGTTGCGTTCGCTCAAACATACCTGATTCTTTAAAAACATATTCAATACTAAGCTTTTCTAGAGTCCCAAAAAACTATTTCTTAAGATAAAAAGTGTAAGTTACTTATAAAAGATAACATACACTCAACTAATAATCTATAACCTTAATCCTACATCTCCAAGAAATATTAAAATTTAATATTTAGATTTTTAAATAATAAATGCATCACTTATGGGAGGTTTTTAGCCCCCATTTGACCTGTTAAGCTTTTAGGTAAATTTTTATTTGACACATTAGAAAAAACATATTTTTACTAACAAGTTAAACAGTTTGAAAGCCACCTAATAAATATAATCAAATTGTTCACAGCCTTCTAAATTATTTACTTAAGAATTCTTTTTATTTTAATAGACAAACTGTTGGCTGTCAACACACAGGGATCAACTTTTGAATTCCAAGATAACTAGGATTTAAAAAAAAAAAAAGGAAACCTAAACTAAACTAAACATCATTATACAAATATGTACATACTACATACCACAGATGGGTAAAAAGAACGTACCCGTGAGAAATCTGTAGCTGAATCTTCCTCAACTAGATTCCTGGCTAAATCTGGTGAAAGCATGCGACCAAACCACACCACAATACGAAAACCGTCATCAAATATATATATTCCTCTAGAATCTAAGCTTTCAGCAACAAGTGGCAGCCTTTTACAAACTCTGCTAAATTCATCATCCGTCGTAGGTGTCTACAAAAAAGCAAATCGTCCAATATGAGACGCGCAAATCAAAAAATGATTTTTTTTTTTTTATTTTTGTTCAGGTGGGTCGGTAACGGGTCAAAACATGCAATTTTGTAATTAGTATTCGGGGACCTTTATTAAATTCATGTTATAAACCCTCCTCTTTTATCCAGGCTTAACACCAGCAATATTATTAAAAAAAATTATAATACAAAAAACTGTAGTTATGTATAATTTTTGTATGTGAATAATTATATTAGGTTAAGTTTATTTTTCCAACTTTATCTGATTCATATTTTTTACTAATAAATACGTAATTTTAATTTTTAAATGAGGGTCGTAAATCCTTGCTTTACCTACTTGACCCATTAAGCCGGCCCAGTAAGATACCAAAAGCAAAAAAATTTAGACCTATTCGACCCATTTTACACAATTCCCTTTTGGGCTAAATATTTTTTCCGTTTGTAGAAAAACAAAAATCCAAATTGACCCATCCATAACTAAATGGGCAGAAATCGCCAACCTTTTAGCAGTAGGAAAAAAAAAGTAAAAAAAATGAGAAAATAACTTACCTTGACAAGATACTCGTCTACTCTTAACAAGCTAGGATATAAAAGCTTTAACATTTTTTTAACAGGTAAAGCCATCATGGTGAAGCCTGCAGCACATCGTTCATCAAGTTGTGCATCCGCATAACCACCGCGAAGTGCGGTTGATTTGCATAGTGATAATCCATATAAGGGTAAATATTTGAGTGATTCTGGGTAGATCATCCTGCTTCCTACGCGATGCTGC
This sequence comes from Stevia rebaudiana, assembly GCA_009936405.2. Lineage (NCBI taxonomy): Eukaryota > Viridiplantae > Streptophyta > Magnoliopsida > Asterales > Asteraceae > Stevia > Stevia rebaudiana. The sequence goes on from WOUH02000001.1 coordinate 1,028,627, forward strand.
ACTGAATATAGTTTTCGGTATTCTTTTAGGGCTTTAACGATTTTTTGTTGAACTGCATTTCGAGCCTCTTCCAGTTTATATGATAAAGATTTCTCAATTGCTGCAAAAGAATTAATTTATCGTACAGTAATGAAAAGGTTAAAATCAGACATAGAGTGAAGAATATGTGTGTTGGGTAGCAGGTTAACAGGTCAACTTTAATGGCAGGTCAAATGGTTTCAGGTTGAGTGCGGTCAACCCGCAACACTTTTTTTTATTTTAGCGTGTTATTATGACTGAAAAAACTAGTTATTAGAATATAATTATAATCTTTTTAAAAGAAAATTGCACAAATGGTCCCTGTAGTTTGACTATTGCAAGTTTGGTCCCCATATGTTAAAAATTGCACTTAATCCAAAGATTTGTGATAGGTAATTGTATCTTTTCAAACCATATGGACCATTTGTGTAATTTTCTCCCTCTAATAAAGATATTTTGGAGGTGGTATGTACTTGAGTACACTTTAGAAGACTTTCAACGCATTCTATCCATATGAAAACCTTTTAACTAAATCTTTCAGTTAGTCCATTAAAAGATAAAGCATAACCAAAATCAAGCCATTATTGGATAAGTAAGTTGGTCAAAATTTCACCTCTATCAAACAGTAACCATGCTTCTTTTTTCAAAAACTTTCGAAAATCAAGCCATTAATAGGGGATATGATATATATATATATATATATATATATATATATATATAGAGAGAGAGAGAGAGAGAGAGAGAGAGAGAGAAAGAGAGACTTAGAGAGGGAGAGATTTGTCTTACCTAATCTACCAAGCAAGGAAACAACAGCACCAGTATCCGCCTGTCGGTACATCTCTCCTAACTCTGCAACCACTGATGCTGCAGCGGTGTGTACTCTGATACGCCTTTCACCGCAAGACGCAGTGTATCTTTTGGTGGTTAAGTATTAATAAATCTAAAAACAATTCTCATAAGTAGCTTTTGCAACACTTTCTTGATTTACCCTTTTGACCCCTTACCAATTAAATACAACCCAAATTGCCCATTATACTCAAATCATTAGAAACACAAATGAAGGATACAGTAACGCAACTTGGAAATACACAATCTGAGTTGTAAGCAATGTCTCCTCAAGAGCAAACTGCATCGCATAAGCTTTATCACAGTCAACAGCTGGGAGTGCTAATAGATCCGTGGATCTTAGCATAAAGTTCCCATGATACGAGGTGAAGCGCACTCCTAAATTTAAAAAAGAAAATTTTAAAAATATGTTTATCAGTAAATTTTGACATGAAAATTAATCATGCAAGAATAAAAGTTTGCAACTAGCATATGGTCAACCTTTTCCACATCTGATACGCATTACGGCTTCCCACGCAGTTTCTCTAGTGAGATCTCTTGCCAGCTCATGTCTCAACTTGTCTTTGTGAATCGCTGAATGAAAACTTGGATAATAATATACCTGGCCACCAGTGTATTTTGCTAAAGTACCTGCATATAAATCAATAAAATATTATTGATCTTCTAAAAACATAAATTCATATAACAGCAAACTAAACTTATGAGAAAGAAAGTGCCTAGATTGGTAGTTTTTAATTTTCGTAAACACTTTTTAAAATTATTTGGTCAAAGAATATCACAAAACTCTATTATAGTTTTAAAAATCCGATTTATTACAAAACTGTATTAGCTGTTTTACAAACATGAAAACACCGTGGACAACATCCAACGCATATGGTCCGTTTCACTTAGGTTATTTTAAATTATACCCATTTGATCTGTTAGTTATTAACGGTTTGACCCATTTTATAGCTAAATGGGTAAAATAACATGCATCTAATATTCTAGGGGAGTGTAACATAAAGTTCTCATGAATACAAACCTAATGAGGCTATGTCAGTATATTTGTCACTAAATGCATAAATATTCACTGCAACTTGGAATTTGGTAAAATCAGCAGCCATTTGTTTATAAAATGGGTCTTCTGGTATTCTTAAAGTATGTTCTTTATCAGTTCCATAAACACGAAGATCGTCTCCACGCAACTTTAAACGACCGACACCAAGTGAGGGAAGTGTGCTCTGAAAAATTAATAATTTCCCTCCAAGTTGGTTCTGCATAAATAAACTTTTTTAGTGATGTGACAGTATTAGGCAAAAATTATTAGTTGTTACATGTTGCTGAACACTATATAAGCAAGATTCAAAATTGTCAAAACATTATTTACTATTTTAATGTACATAATGCATATTAGATAGAGGTGAGCAAATGTGCAGACAACCTTGGAACTTATAACGTATGTGTGTTTTCGATACAAATACATATTTATCATTATATAAAGGTTACATTCGCAAATTCTGAAACTGTGACGTGATTCAAGGTACCATTATCTTTTGATAACTGTTACCATTTAATTTCACTTATTTTCACAATTTCACTTATTTTTCATTCAAGTTTACTACTTTTAAACTCTCACTCAATCTTTCACTTGAAGCTAAAACCTTGTGCATTCAAACACTAATCATTTTCAATATTATAATGAGAGAAATATGATATCAGTTCTTATTTGTTTGGTTTGAACAGGTCAGGCTGGACTGAGTTGACCCAAAACAGTTTTGTCCAAATTTAATCTTTTTAAAAAAATAACTAGAAAGAGTTTGGTATTGGATTACGGGAATCAAGAATGAGAATGATGGTATATGGATTTAAAATTATAAAATAAATAATACATGGTTAAAAGAATGTGTTTGGTATATGTGTGGGATTTTAAAACTAGGATCGATACCAGTAATAATGGGTATCCTTCTAACCCCACCAAATACCTCGTGTTTAAAAAACCATTCCCACTATCTCCCTCTTTTTCATATCCCCCTTTATTGTGTTCTTTAATATAATTTAGGTGCATTTATTTCTTTAAAAGCTTATTCTCTTTACATCTGATATATTTGCGATAATATATTTTATGTTGTCTATTATTACATATAGAGCTATTTAGTATTTATGTTGTATATTGATAAATATAGCATTTTTAAAAGTATTTTGTTAAAACCATACCTTTTAAATTTGTAATTTGTAAAATAGGGTCCAATAAACTAACCATAACCATAAAAGCTGCTTTAAGAGCGGGTCCAAAAGCAGATTCCACATTAACATTGTCCTGAAACATAGAAGGCAAACTATCTAGAAATGCCTCCACAACAGTTCTGGATTCTGACAGGTTGACAAGTAGATCATCTGGCAATGGAACAAAAATATCATCCAAATCTGATACCACCATCATTTGCGGCTGTGTCAAAGATGACTGAAAAAAAAAGTGGGTCAAAATTACAATAAAAAAATGTTGTATGGCTAGCAAAAATGAAAAATTCAAACCACTTGCCTTCATGTTGTAGAAGTGAATTGTGCTGTCATAAGTTATAAACCCAATTTGTGTTCTGGGGTTGCCAGGTAGTCTATCCAAACAAGATTTAATAGTTTGTGCCATCACCTAACAAAATGTAAGTGCGGTTAACATAAGCAATAATGAGGCTGTAAATTAAATTCATTATGGGAAAACACAAGAGATATAACAACAGATTAAATGTCAACAAGTAAATCATAACTCAAAAGGTATAAGTTATCAATAATATATCAAATGGCAAATCTTACCTCAAGCATTCCACTTTTCACTGCCGATATTGATACATCAATCATAAAAAAGTATGATGGTGGCATTGGAGGTCGGACCATGTATTCAGTTGGAGCAACGAATTCTACAGAACCCTTTGTAAGCTCGGGGTGTTGATCAAGATCAACTCTTCTTCCAGTGGCATCCAAATGAGCGAAATAATCATTTTGCACTGTATATTATTGAAAGAATTACTTAGCATAAAAGTTCCATATATGCCAGTAAAATAAGCAATATTTTCTAAGCTAGTGATGATTGGCAAAGCAGCATAAAAGAATGATTTGGCACATTATTGATTGAGATCATGTGTGTTAATAGACCCTGAATATATATTAATCATAAATAGTTATATACAATATAAGTTTGCTAGATAGCAAAGAGCCGGTAAATGGAATCTCAAAACATCAAATTACCATCAAACTGAACATATATGCATAGTTTACAATGCTGTAAAATTACTGTTTCAATCAAACCAACATTTCATGTGTGCGAAAAGGGAATGAAAGCAGTACCATCATTTAGTAAAGCACAAATATTGCACCTCCACTTTCTTCCACCATCTGTAAAAGTCACATACGGATTCACATACGTACGACATCTTCTACAACGAACGATACCCATTGTGGCAAAATTAACTATCGGTACTTCCTCCTGATCAATAAAAAATAAAAAAAAAATCATAAAAAGAATATTAAATAGCATATGTAACATCTATTAGTTGTTCTTTATCAAATTAATACTCACCCCCTCAGGAGTTTCTGCCAATGGACAAACAACTGCTCCAAGAGGTAACTGCCACCTGGAAACCAAAGACTGCGAATTTGGTATCGCACTAGTAGTAAGTCTTAAATATCTAGAATCACAATTCATCGGATACATTCCAGCAAAAGAACTCGGTTCCACATCACCATCCAATGGTCGTGGCAACGCCTTAACATCAAGCCCACCATCAAAAGATCCAGGAGTAGACCCTAAAGTAAGTGAGCTGAAATCTTCCACCAAACCTGGCATAACTCCCGTTGGCGGTGCGGTGCCACCAGGATACATTCCTGTTGGTGATGCACCTGGCGGAACTTGTCCATAACCACCTTGATGAGAAGAAAAAGGAGCAGGCATGGCTGGCTGAGGTGGAGCATAACCGCCGCCTTGATGATAAGCTGGCTGTGCTGACGGTGGTTGAGTAACTGGATTACTCTGTATACCTGGATAGCCAGGGTAAGGCGGTCTGGTGGAAGATGGCGGTTGCTGGACGTTTGGTCCAGAAGAAGAAAATGGTGAATCTACAAATGACCTTGGAGGATTATTATTATTATTAGAAACACTGTATAAGTTTTGAGGTGGAACATTAGGAGGAGGTGGTCTCATTGGTGGAGGCAAAATAGGCTGGCCCAAATTTGCGGTTTGTGACATGGGTGGTTGAGGTGTTGAGGGAAATTGTGGAGTTGGGAACCGTTGGAGAGGTGCGGTAGTTGGTGGGCCAAATGGAGTAGTGGGCCTACCTGGTTGCATGGGCCTGAAACCAGGAGCCCCTGATCCAGTTGTGGGCCCAGGAGAAGAAAATGGAGATGCGTTTGGCATTGCAGGAACTGATGCGGGCCTGAAAGCAGGGGGTTGTGACATGGGCCGAGATACAGAAGCGGGCATGTTGGTTTGAGGAGCTGCAAAAGGAGTAGCAGCAGTCCCTTGATAATTATTTGCACGGTTAGGATTTTCAGTCCCCATTGATTACAGATATATTTTGTATCGCGTTATTGCTAATCTTGCATGAATAATCTGCAGCAAGATACAATTACAAGCATGTCAGTTATAAATGAAACTTGGAATAAAAATTTACATCATCATCTTGTTACAGAAGGATGAGATGAAATGGTGTATGGAAGTGTAGCTGGTAAAAAAGTAACTAAGCTTGCTGTTCTGTGCAAGTAAAAAACAAGAAATTGCTTTACATCTTCACTTAACTTCCATGAATTGGTACACACTTGTTGATTTTGAGCATAAATTCAAGAGATCATATGCATATATATGCCGCTTATTGATTAAAAAAATCATAGTTAAGGCTACAATAAGCAACAAGCTAGCCAGCTTAGGGATATATTGTTTACATGATTAGAGATATTAAAACTAGAAGTTCAATCATCTACAACACGAAGCTAAAAAAATATGCACTCATTCATTACAAGAATAATGCGCAATTTAGTAAATTACTACTAAAATTTATAGTCCATGGTGCTTGATCAGGAATTAAAATATTAGAAATGAGTATACAGAATATATCATCAACTCATCAAGTAAATATAAGCTCGTGTAGATTTTGAAACCAAAAGGTAATCCTTGGATCTCTAACATTCACAATGAATTGCTTTGTAGCCACTAAGGGAATAATTTGTTGTCCAAATCCCAAAATAGATAATACTTTTTAAACATAACCACCTAAACTTATGCAACCCACAACTAGCAAGAGCCAAGAGATAGCCATTTATTTATCAGTTTTGGACAATTTACTGATGATCTATAAGAGAAATAGCTTTCTAGTTGATGCGGTCATAGACTAACTGTAAGTAATGAAACATCAAAACTGCAAACTTTAAAAAGTTCTAAACTTTGCTAACGTTCAACTTATCATGACCTAAACCTGTGACTGAAAAATAAACAACCTCAATTCAACTTTCTTAACCAGATGAGCTTTGATTCTAACTAGAAACATTGTTTTTTAGATCGCTTAGCATAGCACCAATTGCAGTTATCAAACAATTGAACAAGTTGAATCAATTATATCTCAACTATTCCTAGTATGCACTGATACAGACTAACCGATGAAATCAAATTTAGGATGCAACAGAAGTCAATCGCCACATAACTAAACCTGATCTTCACCAACAAAACCTAATTCATAACGAATTAACCAATTGCGACCAGTTCGGGAACCGAAATCCTATCAATTATTGAGCAAACACGAAATTGACCATTCGGTAATGTGTTCAACCTCTATTTGAAGAATTACCTGATCTGAGAAGATCTGACAGTAGGATGGCCGGACAGGAATCGTATCGATGCGGTGAACAGCGAACGGAGACGGCGAACGGCGATCAGTGATGCAGATGTGTGCGTCAAGAAACAATTAATTATAGCTCTGTAGTCCAGACCTGGATGTATATTAAAAAGTTGAAAACCTACAAACGGAGGATCGTTCGATGTTGATAATTCCTTATTTAATTTTGAACGGCATTAGATAACTAATATTGATTATTGGATCTTAATTCTTAACTACTTGTACTAAACCAAACCGGTTGTAGCCCATTGGGAGTAAAAAAAGATTCATGACCCGAAGCAAAACCGGTTAGATTCAAATCAGTTCCAACCCGATGCAAACCGTCAATTTGAAGTTGGTTACTGGATTCTCATACCAAAACTGATTTAAATCAAACCGAATCATTCAAATAATATCGATTAAATTTGAAAACAAACAGAGCCAATCTCTTCCCTCTCAAATAACCGTCTCATAATGTGAACGGGTCTACCAAGAACCGGTTGTATCTTTCTGTTACCTAAGCTGAACTAATTTGGAATCAAAACCGGTTTAAAAAACAATTTGCACCTTCACATTATATAGTGTCCCGGTAAATGATATACATTTAGAGGTTCAAATACAAAATTACCATGGATACTTTGTGGTCCCTAATTATCTTTGGTGGAAAATCGGAGAATATGTGAAAAAAATTGTTTTTTCACTAATTTGCAAAAATGAGTTTTTGTCAACTTTGGACGTAAATAACTATCTTTATTTTAGTTAATATAGTTGTTTATTGATAGTTATGCGCTCTATGTTTTAATAGCTTTCCTACGAACCAAACCAAGTCCAAAACAAAGCTAAAATGAATGCTATATCGATGTTCAAAATTGGGTGTTAAAAACGGTAAAATTGTTTGTGGGTGATCCGGGAGCTACCGGAGACACATTATTTGTAGGTAGCGCGGGAGCTATCGAAGACAAACTGTTTGTAGGTAGTCAGGGAGTTACCGAAGATAAATTCAAGATACTGAAGAGCAAACTTTGGATGCCATTCATTCACATTTAATTTCTTATAAATCAATTTATGCCTTTAATTTCTTATAAATCAACTTCTCATGACACGTCCAAACATATTCAATTCATACATTTAACTTCTTATAAATAAACTTCCGTTTCGTTGATTTACATAGTGTCGTATTGGTGGGTTAATAATCCAAGTATCAATTTTTCTTAGTTGGAAACTCGTTCACATGCCTTAACCCATTTTAATGAAAAGTTCATTTTAAGATCAAATTATCACATTAACCTTATCAACATGTTAAAAATATAACGGTACACAACCTGTCCCATTTAATTAAGTTTTGCCGTAATGACATTATCGACCCCTCAACTTTTCTAATATTTATTGATGAAAATAATTAAAGGTATAAATAAGAATGTTTCCATTGTTTCAAACCTGTTAACCCGTCTTAACCCATTCTTGCCAAAACTCATTTTTAAGATCCAATTATCACATTAACGAACAACTTAATTAAAATGTGTATTTTAGACTAACTAAAACTACAACTAGTCAAGTTTATTTCTATATGGTCAAAATAATACTTAAGATATTATTAGTCAATAAAGATCATTTTACCCATTCTAAATTCTTAAATTTTAACTATCAATACTTGATTTAGTTTTTCCTTTACAGTGATAATAATGTTATTAAGCTTGTTTAAACAATACTTTTGTGTGTTACACATCTATTTACAGAAGAATTCATTTAAGGCATTTTATACACATTTATCTCGTATCAATAACATGCATGTAATAGTGACCTAGTCGAAAAAAAGTAATTATAACCAAATTGAAATAAAGGTACTTTTTATATTTCTGTTAAATTTTTCAAAGTAAATACTATTTACAGCTGGTCCCAAATTGGTTCATATTCGTTCGGTCGTTCCTCTGATTCTACCGATCAATCTTTCCCGATCAAGATGGATTTTCGATTCGATCGTCACAACACGACTCAGAAAGGTATATCAGTCATTGTTCCTTCAATTGTTGCACATTGTAGATCATCTGTATAACAAGACCTTTATATCTCATATCTAATCAAAATTAACCCTAGTTTATTGAATATCCTTTGGAGATTAGCAGTTATCAAGTACGCAATTAGAATATGATAATCAATCTCGTAAATTATCTATGTGAAAACGTGGAATTTCAAATGATCACTGTAAGTGTAAGCTAGTTTTAGTCTAATTTTGTGTAAGTTCTACTTCTGCAGACCCATACACCATAAAGCTAAACACTTTTTGAATATTTTGCCAAATGTCACAAATCAAATAAAAAAGACTATGACAGAGGCCACGATCAGTAACTCTTTCTGATGATTAGGTGATTGTGACTCTAAAGCATTCACGAAATGAAAACTTATGCAATTTTCATGAAATTATGGAAATATTTCAAACATAACATCTAATCAGCTACTAGAAGTGCAAACTTTAAGTTTGTTATCCGAAGAACTTGGTTGGTTTAGTATATCTTGTATCAACATTGAATAAACTATAAACATCTTGTATCAAAGTTTTTTTTTTTTGGTCAAATAAGTTTGTTTGATATGGTTTATTTTCTGAAACCACTTTTGAGTTTACATATTTTCATTGAGTAACTTAGCTGAAAATATAAACCGGAATTAGTTTCTGATGTTACTGTTTCATGGTTTTTGCAAAACTAGCAATGTTTTTAAATGAAACTGAAACAAGTTGTTTTGCATTTAATCCTGTTTCTTTACAGAGGTATCTCATTTGTAATAATACCAATGCATGTAAAACTCAATTTTCTTCAGGTACAATTAAATCTGTTACAGTGTATCTTTTAGCCTTATTTTTAACTTGGAAACATAACTTTTCTTTTTATAATAATTTTTACAATGTTTTTTTAACTTAATAGTAAATACTCTTTGCAAACTGGACCTCAAGTTGGAAATGAAGTATAAAAATTGCATAATACTGTTATGTCAACTTTGTATCCTCAAGCACTCCAAAAAATTTCACTTTTCTTCATTTTCCTTTGTATCCTCAACCACACCAAATTTATTTACTTATTAAATTTATCTTTTTGTAAAAAGCGTTAAATAATCAATTGACATACCACACAACTCCAAGTATTGATACGGTTTACCTTTAATGGTGGTGCACTGGTAAGCTCTTGAGTCCTTACATCACAGGTGGTGTCTCCAGATTCCACTGGTTTTCTGTCTTTAACCCTTAGCCCGATCTGCATTTTACGCTATCATGATGGTTAGTTGGGTATTAGCGAGTACTTTGAGTTTTCCAATAAGTTCTCATGGTTACCAAAAAAAACCAAATGTTACAACAACTAATAACAACTTTACCTAGTTAGTCTCACTTATAGCAAAGCTATTGGTATGATATGAATAAATAACAAAGTATTATTATTAATGTGGTTTATGTGTCATTTGTGTAAAAACATTTGTTTATGTTACAAAAATTATTATAACAAATTGTACCTAGGATGGACCACTTTACTAAATTAAATATACATGTAAAGATTGACGTTCTAAAACCACTAAACTCACCCAACACGAAAACACACACACACACGACTAAACAAACTATGCTTATTATAAATGTCAACTTAAACCCCCCAAACACGAAAAAAAAAACACACAATTAAATTAATCCTCTAATAAAGCTAAGAAATGGTCTATCTGGTACTGGTATCAACTTCACAATCCAACCAATTGGCCATGTTAATGCTGCAATTGCGACACAAATCCCCCATTGTTCCCAATTTAATTTATCAGTATCTGCAAAATCCTTCAAAAACTCCACCATCACAATCTGCAAAACAACCGTCACCGCGATAATCCCGATAAACAACCGGTTCTTTTGTAAACCTTCAAACACGTTTCTCTTCTCCAGCTTCCTTGAGTTGAATTCATTGAACACTTGACACAAAACAAATGTGTTGAAGATTATGGTATTCTTCACTCTTTCATCCACATTAAATATAGACTTACCTTTAAATTGAAAAGTCAACAAAACGGTTATTTGGTATAAAGATTGGGCCAATAGGTTGCGCCACATAACGTTTGTTATAAGCGGTGCAACCCGGCCCACTGGCGGATGGTCCATGAGTTCCTTAGTGGGCCGTTCTGTAGCCAGTGCTAATGCACCTAACGTGTCCATAATCAAGTTGACCCACAATAACTGAACCGCGGTTAACGGGACATCACCGGCTGAAACCGCTGCAATGAAGTTGATCACGAGGGCTGCAACGTTTACCGTAAGTTGAAACTGGATGAACTTTTGGATGTTGTTGTACACGCACCTGCCCCATCTTAAAACGGTTGCAACCGACGCGAAATCGTCGTCTAAAATGACAATATCCGAGCTTTCTTTAGCCACCTCGGTTCCTTGAATACCCATCGAAAGACCGATATCGGCTTCTTTTAGAGCCGGTGCATCGTTCGTACCGTCACCCGTGACTGCAACCACATGACCTTTTTTTTTCAAACATTGAACCATTAAGAGTTTGTCAAATGGTGATGATCTTGCCATAACTTTGATGTTTTCTACCTTTTCCATTCTTTCATCTTCTGTGAAATTACGAAATTGTTCACCTTCTATTACTTCCTCTTTGTTGACTTGTTGACCCGGTTTCAATATCCCGCATTCGGTTGCTATCGCTTTTGCGGTGAAGACATTATCTCCGGTTATCATTTTAATTTCAACTCCGGCTGATCTGCATATGTCAATTGCCTCTTTTGCCCCTGGTCTACACGGGTCTTTGATTCCGATTATACCGAGTAAAGTTAACCCGTTTTCAGTTAATGTATCTTGATTACCATCTTCTTTATGAGCAAATGCAATGCATCTGAGGCTACTTGCAGCCATTCCTTGAATAATGTTCTCAAACCGCGTCTTTTCGTCATGATTTATCGGCTTTTTTATCGCATTTTTTTGGTAATAATATGAACACATTGCTAGTATCATCTCAGCTGCACCTTTCCAGTGGACATGTATGGTGTTATCTTCTTTTTTCATAACCGAAACCCCGCTTCGTTTCTTCTCCGAATTGAAGGTTTCCACATGAAGAATGGTAGAATCTTGTTTCAGTTTCTCCATATCCATACCTAAATCTGTTACAGCCCATGAAAGAATCGCCTTTTCCGTCGGACTTCCAGAATATTCCGGTGTGTTTCCGGAACCGTAAACGCTACCGGTTGTGTTTAAACCGACTCCTTGATGGTAAAGTTCAACGACTTTCGGGTCAATCACACTGGAAGAATGAGAATTACTTTCGATGAGATCAAAACCGAGCCAAAATTTAGTAACTTTCATTTGATTCATGGTTAAAGTCCCGGTTTTATCGGTGCATATAACCGTAGCGGAACCCATGGTTTCGCATGCGGATAGCTTCCTAACCATGGCTTGATCAACCATCATTCGCTTCATAGAATAAGCAAGCGTGAGTGTGACCGCTAGCGGGAGCCCTTCGGGGATTGCCACCACGACAATCGTAACCGCTGCCGCAAAAATCCGAGTCACCGAGTTAAGTATCTCGTTTGTATCCGTTCGTTTCCCGTTGTACTCGCGTCTCCCGTCTTCATCCTCTGTGTTCCCGGTAAAATAACGGATTAACATCACCACAAGAACGAGAAATGCGACCGTGAGACCAACTTTCCCGATCGAGGAAGTTAGTTTATTGAGACGAGCTTGTAACGGTGTTTGTTCATCGGAATTACCGGTGATCGAGCTCATCATCTTCCCCCACGCGGTGTTCATCCCGACTGATGTCACGAGCATCTGACCATGACCGTCAGCCACTTTAGAACCCGAGAATAAGAATGGATGCCTAATGGCATCAATGTCTATATGATCACTCTCACCCGTCATGCTTGATTCGTCGACGAGCAATGAATGCCCGTCAACGAACAACCCATCAGCGGGAATTTGATCTCCGATGTTAAGAATTACGACGTCGCCTACCACGACGTTGAATATGGAAATCTTTTGTCTCCTTCCTTCGCGTATAATGTCTATTTTTATGTTACTACTTATTTTCGACAAACGATCAAATTGTTTTTCTTGTCTAAAGTTACTAACCGCAGACACAACGATAACTAAAATAACCGCCACGAAGATACTTCCACCTTCGTACCATCCTTCTGTAATTCCGTCTTCTTTAATACCGAAGACTAAAGAGAGCGTGGCGCATGCGAGCAGTATGACTATGGTGGTGTCCTTAAACGCCTCGATTATAAAATACATGAGTCCTTTCGGGGGTGGTTTTTTGTACGTGTTGGAACCGAACGCGATCTTTCGTTCTTCGATATCGCGTGTGACGATTCCATCTAAGAGAGTGGTGTGAAGGGACTTAGCTAAACCCGTGACACCGTTAAACGTGCTAAGGAGCTCGAGATCTTTCGTTTTGACCAAATTGGCGAGGTCAATGTGGTCAATACTCGAAAACCGTTGACTATGGTCAACGGGACCGGGACCGGGAGCCGGAGAGATGATTTTAAGAGCCGTGTACGACGGTGATGATACTTTCTTGGAAACACGGTGATTGGTTAGTTTGTTGGGAACTTTTGCTATTGACAACATAGTGTTTGAGAAGTAGATAGAGAAGTAGGCTAAACGCCATCGTTTTTGGGCTTTGGTAAGTGTTAAAGTACTTATGTTATATACCAACGATACAAAGTCGCATTGTGAAGAGATTTCACTTACCATATTTTGAATATTGTAACAAAAGGATGTAAAAATATTCTCAATTTAGGAAGATGAGAGGAAGGAAAGATTGTCATTCTCATGTTTGGAGGTTGGATCTTCTTATACACGAAGTCCATGATGCTTTAGGAAATTGCAAGGAAATTTCTCATGACAGATACAACTATATATACAGCTTTAATATTTGAATCAATTGGTATTTAATAAATATTTTATATTTGATGATGAATGAATACGAGATACAGTCTTTTTTTAAATATAAATTTGGCCATTGAGCCCTATGAAAAAGAAAAAAAAAAAAGTGAGGTTAGGTAAAGAATCAAAACGAATTCAGACTAATTGTGTTATGGTTAAAACGAGACAACGAGTAATAACTAATCTGGGTTCGTAACTAAACAAGTTCTAACCAAAATAGGATCGAGTCAAAACTAGTTAATTTAAAAATATCATTATGATTTGGGTTAAAACGTAACTGAAAACTGAAAAGGGTTAACAATTAATCGGGTTATTTTAATAAAGAAAAGATATCAAGATAGTTCGCCTACTATATTCGGTTTATGGTTGCTAGTACGAGATTTGACGGTAGGGGTGGTGACAATAGTGGCGGCGGTGGTGGTGGTTGCTAGCAGCCGGTGGTGGTGTGGAGGGGTGTTTGCGGGTTTTACTAGGTCGATGAGGGTAAATTTGGTATAAAATGTGTATGCCTTGCTTACTGGTTGATTAATGGGTGTAGGAGACTGGTCAAACAACCGCCTTCCCACTTATGGACCTTGTGTCATGATGTCGGCTTCATCGACAAGCCATCATAAGAATCGATGTACAAATGTCTAATTGTACATAAAAAAAATGTTAAATAAGCAACAATTTGTATCCTTTTCTTTCTGAAACGGCAAGAATGAATTTAATTATATGAAATAGCAATTAGCTTGATATATAAGTACAACCGTACACCATAGTTACAACTTACAACAAAGATTTCTAGAAGTTGACAACATACTACATAGACCAATCCAACTTTGAAGACGTGAACTGTAGTAGTTTGTATATCTGATAAATAAATTAATTATCAAATTTAATCTATCTTTAAAACCAACGTCGGTGGGGTTTTTCACCAACAAGTTGGCCTCGTCAACTTTCAAAGTTTGTAATTTAAAACCCCCTCAAATTTTGTAACTTACAATACGTTTTCATGTTTCTTTGTACGTTTTTAGTTGATGTGCGTTTCGATATCACAATTTTTTATGTACAATATTTTTTCGTGCTTATTTTATGTACGTTTTAGTTGCTATATGTTTCGACTTAATTTATTTTTTCGGAAAGAGCCTGGTTGAATGTTAAATGTTTTATTTGACGATACAAGTTCGAGTTAATTTAGTTTCAACTCCGTAACAAGCGACAGGTTCAAACAGTAGTAGATTCTTAAAAAGAAAAGTTTACAGAGTAATCACGTTTTTCACGTGTTTCAATAACTCAATAAGATCACTCAAAGGTTTTTCTTTGTTCATAGCAGTCTTCAAATCCTAGGTTATATTTTTCACTTCCTTACTATTAGCGTTCCAATTATATGTTAAATTTTTTCCTGTAAAAGGAGAAACTTTGTACAATAATAATTAAGAGGTAATGCTGACGAAAAAAATAAAACCTACATATATATTTTATCAGTTATCAATTAAATTGTAGTAAGAGGTAATGCTGAAGAATAAAATTACTAAATAACACTAAAAATGGTTTTGGTGAGCCTTCGATGGATCGCAGCATGAGGGGAGTCCCAATGCCGACGAAAAACACATCTGGATGTTAGAAGTGGGGTTTCAATCTTGGTCACCAACCGCTGTGCTAAATTAATAATAATAATAATGACCAGATTTTAACTCATATATATGTTTAACTTGTTTTACCTAAATCTATAGTCACTGGAAAGCTTTTTATTCTTTAAAGTGAACATATTTTTTATTCAATGTTTTAATCCTGTGTATTTATATTTTTTTTACTTAACGTTAACAGATAAGCACGATCCAAAGTAAAAAATATAGCCGCTGAATATTTGTCCTGACATGAGGCGGGTCTTCCCATTTATTTGGAGTAAAGTAGTTATCAGCCTACATTCTAATAACGGTTTTATACTAGCCAGCGACTAAGTCTATTGCTTTAGCGTGACGAATGCCGTTAATAATGTAGCTAACTTTTGTAATGTAGCTAACTTTTGAAAAAAGAAACAGAATTTAGATTCTTTATTTTTTTCAGTTTACACATACAATTTAATCGATTGCGTATCGAATATAAATTTACAAGTTCTTGTGGTGGATTGTTATCTCGGAATTTCGGTACAATTTGTATTAAATTCAAAGCAGTTAATGTGTGTAAATGATAGTGTAGGTTGATAAACTTGAGCTAGCTTCTTTTTTGAGCTCTGTTTCATGATCTACTTGTTTATTGTTAAGATATATTTATAATTATAAGAATAATATATATATATATATTTCTATTATAAAAATATATGTGTAATGATACTTATTACGTAATTGTATAAAATACAACCATTATTTTAATTAGAATGATTTGTTCATGCTTCATGGCTCTGATCCATCAAACTTGAGGCATGAAGCTTGATTTTGAACTTTTTTAATTTAACACGCCTTTGTTTACAATATTTCTTCTAAATTTCACACTTGATTAAAACTTTTTAAGAAACATGCGGTATCTAAAATGTAATGAATCCTTAAGGTAAACATGTTTTTGCCAATGATGGAGTTTGTATATATGTGTAGAGATCTTTCTGGACCTCGAAATTTGACTTAAGCTTGTCGAAGCCTTGTTTTTCAATCTTCGACTCTATAATTAATAGATGCTTCTATTTTGTTCATGTTATTTAATTCACATGATCCCATGTTTTGTAGAAGAAATTTAGAAACGAATGACTGAATATGATTTGAGAGTCGTGATGATCACTTTCAGATCAAAACTTTTTTGTTCATGATATTTAATTCACATGATCCCATATTTAATTCACATGATCCCATGTTCAACCAAAAAATCTTGTTCGGATGAAACTTGGAGAGATCAAACCAGTTGAATGACCAATAACCAGAGGAGCGTATTTGCAGTTTTCTATATCGGAAACTGCCCTAGGCAATTTTTCCTTTTTATTTTACTTTGGTGACATATATCACAGACATATATCACATGTGTAATATTAAATTTTTTTTTTTGAAGAAGTGAAATTCGTCAAAATTAGGTAAAAGATTTCAAGGCTCTGCCCCGTGGACCCCGCTTCAAGGGGCGGCGCCCTCGGAACCCCGCCAAGCTTGTGTTTCCCCCCTAAGCCGGTGTTACCCCTTGGAACCCCATTGCTTTAGGTGATTCGCCCCTAAATCACAATAAGCTTAAACAAAAGTGCACTTCGCGCTCAAACCTTGTTTGATGATTATTATGACTTACATTGATTAAACGAGTTAATCCAATACCACCAAGATATCCAACATATACTTATAAAAACATAAAACACTAAAATTTTAAAACACTAAAATGTTAAAATACTTATGTTTCACATGTCGCGTACTTTAGTACTTCAAGGGTCAAACTCAACTTGAAAGTAAAATATCTAACGACATTTTGACGGTTGAACCACTATTAATACTATAATTCGACCATAATGTCACTATGATTTTTAAATAAGTATTTGTATCTGACTTTAACTATTTAGTTGACCGTGTCCAAGTTCACTTATATATGCAATCGAATGGGTAAAACTCTTTTTAGAGGAGGTAGAAGCAAAATTGATAAAAGTTTAGCAATGAAACTCAAATTCTTATGTCTTTAGTTATACTACGTATGATTTGGACGTTACGTTTTTTACTAAAATAACCGTTGGCTTAGGTGTCCATATTTGAATAGTGGGGTTTGGTAAGATGCCAAAAGAAAAATAAGAAGCGTTACTAAAAAAAAACACTAAAATGTTGGGAGAACAATTGAGTACTTGCTTAGTATTTGCATGTTGTCTCTTTTTGCGGCTTTTTTAAAATGTTTTGGAAAGAAATTTTTGTTGTATGTCACGATTTTGTTTCAACTAAGCCTGATAAAATAGGGAGGCTATTTCTACTTGGGTTACATGTAAATACAAATCATACCAAATGACTTCGGATCAAAACAACTTTCGAACATAGTGATTTATAAATGTATTAATTCGTTTCGGGTCAAAATGAGTTATGACCAAAACGTGTTTAGTCTTGAAACGGAACGTATTCAAATATTACAAAGGTTTACCAACTATATTTGCTTTTATGACGGCAAATAGCGATATATGTTAGTTGCCAAGGGTTTGGTCGTGGGGGGTATCGGTGGCGATTAGTAAGTGGTTGCAAGACACAATAGTGATGAGTAGTGTTAGTCTGTTTGGATTTATTTTTTAGTTCCTAAGTTTTACTATAGCGGCCCAAGTTTGTTGTGTATATTTAGCATAATCAAATTAACAAGTTGAATAATACTGTACTAGTATTTTTAAGAGCATTGTCGTTTGGTTTTTCATCCCCATCTCTATAATTTATAAAAAATCACTATCTTTTTCTCTCTTTTTCTCTCGTATTAAATATAAAAAATCACTACAGTATTATCAAAACATAGAAAATGTATCAGTTTCTTTATATTTATCCACTCATAACCACTTTCAACCAATTTTTATAATATTCACAACCCACTCACACAACTTTTACAAAACCAAATGTGAATGCTCTAAAGCATTCATATCAGAGTCTTTATAATTTATGTGAGTGAGTTCTTTATATTATAGAGATTGGTTGAAAGTGGTTGTGAGTAGAGAGATATAAAGAAACTGATGAAATTAGTAAATATAGAGAAACACTGTTCATTAAAGTAAATTGGAGAGAAAAAAAGGTAATGATAAAGGTAAAAGAAGTATTATTTAATTGAATAGGAGAGGGAAAAGGTAGTGATAAAAGTAAAAAAAATATTATTTAATTAAATAGGAGAGAGAAAATGTATTATTTTTAGTGAATTATAGAGATAAAAATAGAGAACCAAATGTGAATGCTCTTATAGCATATAAACTATATAAAAGTTGTATTTTTATGAGTCCATAATAATCTATACCAATGATGATGTGACTAATGTCATTCATATTTATTATCAACATTTCAAACTTTTATATAATCTATTTGTGGGAGTGCTCAACTAACGGAAGCTAACTCCGTTAGCATATTGCTGACGTGGCATACCGCCGTGTCAGCAAAATTGTGTCACGTCAGCATGCCACGTCATCAAATATCACCATGTCAGCATGACACGTCATCAGATCTTGCCATGTCATCATGCCACGTCAGCAAAATATTGCCACGTCAGCAATAAGTTATCGGAGTTAGCTTTCTTTAGTTAATGACTGCCACAAGTAAATGATATAAAAGTTTGGACTGTTAGCAACAAACTGAGTTGAGATTATTACAAGTCAATGAGTCAAAGTTGGGATTGTTAAAATCCAATTTGCCTTATTTTTTTAGAAGGTATTCTATTTCAATTTTGTTCATATTTCTTACATGAAATATTTTGTATTGCCAATAGCAACTCACTTCTTCAGGTCACCCGTGTTACCGTTTCTTATAGGGGAGGGAGTCCTTCCAAAATTCCCCATTTTTTCCCACTGTCACATCAGCTTCCCCACTTTTCTCCATTTTTCCCCATTTTTCGTGTAGTCGTCCCATTTTTCCCCACTTTTCCACCTCATCACTTATTTAATATTTATTAAATAAAAATAACATTCAAATATAAAAAAACTTACATTCATTAAATAAAAAAATACAAACTAACATAAAATATAAAGAAAAATTAAACTTAAATAAAAAAAGACGAAAAAAAAATTACAACTAAAAAAAAAAACTAGTCCGAAAGCTTCCAACCCCACTTTTCCGCGATCTCACGTTTACGCTCTAGGATCACTCGTAGCTTCGATCCTTTGAAATTAGAATGAT
>WOUH02000001.1:1065120-1083053 GCA_009936405.2 Stevia rebaudiana
ACAGGCATGGAAAAGTTGGAGATATGAAACTGCATCACATATGATAGATCCTGCACTGCATGTCGAACCGACTTCATTACAAGAAATCATGAGAACCATACACATTGCTTTACTATGTGTTCAAAATGATGTTGCTGAGAGACCAACCATGGCTTCAGTTGTTCTTATGCTTAATAGCTCGTCTCTTACTCTACAACTACCATCTGAACCAGCTTTCTTTGTGCATGGTTCTTCAAGA
Organism: Stevia rebaudiana; assembly: GCA_009936405.2. Taxonomy (NCBI): domain Eukaryota; kingdom Viridiplantae; phylum Streptophyta; class Magnoliopsida; order Asterales; family Asteraceae; genus Stevia; species Stevia rebaudiana. The sequence continues at coordinate 1,065,359 of WOUH02000001.1, forward strand.
ACAACAAGAAGTGACTCTGGAAACTATAATCAAATATCTTCTCACTCTTCGGGAAGAGATGCTTCAATATCCGAGGTTGTTGGAAGATAGACTTATTAATGTATTCAGTATCGTAACAATCTAGTTTAAGACTATTCAGAGGTTGTTGGAAGATAAACTTATTAATGTATTCAGTATTGTAACAATCTTGTTTAAAAATAATCAAATGTTTTTCATCGTTATAAATTAGAACTTTCATGTAATATGCATATACATATTGTTGCCTTGTTGGTATACAAAATAATACTTTTATCTGCGGTAATTGGAATCATGGTTATAAAAATCCCGATTACCTTTCGATTAATAGCCGATTAATCACTAATCCTCTCATCACCGATTAATGACCGATTATCATTAATCAGTTCCATCGGTCAAAATAGACGTTCTTTAACATCGTGATTTTGGTTAAAACTTAAGCAAATGTCGTCACAATTGAAAAAAAGTGGTTATAATTACATAGTTGACACAATCTGGTCCTTGATCCACATGTAGACGGGGACGAGAACATAGTAGACTCCAGCCGAAGCTCCAAGAAGGAACCGTATAAAAAATACAAACGGGTTTACCGGCTTTTCTATATCCTCTACTTTCGGACCAAGCTGCAACAAAAATTAAATAAATAAATGAAAAATCCAACAGTAATGATTTTATAAAAATTGGGTTAAAAAAATGGACGGCTTGGATTATGTAACGGGTCAAAATAGGTGAAAATTATGCAGGTTGGGTTGACTCACCAACATTTCTTTTTCGTAAATCATAAATAAATTATTTGAAAAATTAAATACAAATTTTTTTATTTAATTAACGGTTGGTTTGAGTATTTCTTGTAAAGCAATTTAGTAGTTGTAGACACCAGACACACGGGTCGACTATGATTTGGTCAAACTTTAAAACTATTTGACTTTATTGCTGTTTTGACCCAATAACAACACATTGATTATTGGCATTGATTATTGATTTCAGTTCACAAATTTGACCACATGAACAAACAACGGGTGTTTGGATGTGTGTTTAAACTAATAATTATGATTTAAAGTTGATAATCAGTTCGAAAAGATGTATGATTATGATTTCTGATAAAACAGCATACTATCATATAATGATATAAATATTACTAATAAAAATAAATAAAAAATTTACCTGCAATGGAGAATCGCCGGATGTGGTTTTGACACCTGTAACAGAGCAACCCATAATAAGACCATGACGGCGGACCCCACGGTACCATTGCGGGCCAATCCTCTTAATTTGCACATCTTTAAATCCCGCCTTTTCAAACCATTCAATATATTCTTCTTCTTTTGGAAACAACATCCACATGTCTGCAAAGAATCGTGACAACCAAAATGTCGGATAAACGGGACCGATTAAACAAGCTTTCCCTCCTTTTTTTAAAACCCGATATGCTTCTTTGATTCCTCGTTGCGGGTCGGGCCAATACTCAATACTGTAACAAAATGGATCATAAAACATAAAACTGGTAAGCATACACAAACATGGCAGTATATACAAATGCAATAACTGACAGCATAAACTGAGAGGTGGTGTAAGTGGCAGTTTGGGTATCGGGTCAAAAGTCAAAACAGATTCGAGTCAAAATGCGTCATTTTTTACAAGTTTGACAGGTTAGCTTGTTCCCAAAACAATCATCTGTCCCGAAATGTAAATATTATTTCAATAATAATCTAATCTTTTGAACAATATAATTTAAGAGATTTTACGCATTTAAAATACACCATCGTGAAACTACTGACCCGTTTGACCAATTTACTTTTAAGCTATATTGTTTATCTGCTACGAATTTCAAAACAACAAGGATCAAACTTTATTTCAACCTCATGTTGAAAAACGTATACAATCTATCTTTTAGGCATACAATACACACATGTATGTAAGCACACAATTTACTTTCAAGACATACATTGATTCTTTAACTATAAAAAACATTAATTTAAGAACCCAAACATCTAACTACCATATTAATCAACTGATTATATGACTATCTAATTCATTCTTATTATTCAAACCGCAATAATCACTTTCAAAACACACATCCAAACACTAAAACACCTCTAACATCACCTAAATAAAACCAATAACTTCACATAAAAAACGCATATAAATCGAACCATAAAACAATCTTTAAGAATCAATTACCTTCCAGCTGACACATATCGATCAGCATAATCAGTTTCAAACGGAAGATCTTCTGCATCTCCCTCGATAATCCTGCAATCTTTCAAAGGCTTCTTCTCTTTAGCCTTTGCAAGCTGATGCGGCGATTGATCCAAAATTGTTACATTTTTAGCATCAACATGTTTCACAATCCCCAAAGTAGTGAACCCTGTGCCACCACCAACATCGACCACAATCGAATCACGGTTATCAAGATCAGCTGGTTCAAGTGCATCATCTCGCATATCTTCGGTCCAATGACCAGGGTTTATCACATGATCATAAACAATTGAGAGAAACCTGTAGAACCAAAACGCCTCTTTCTTGTGTTGAATGAATCTTGGTTGCGAAGCTGGTCGTGGTACAAAGACACTGCATTTCGGTGCAATTAGGGTTCTAGATCGAACATTAGAATTTGAAGAAATCAATTTGGATTTGGGGAAATTGAAATTTCTGCCATGCAAATCGGACTTGTTAAACCCTAAACCTTTTGGAGCTAATGCAAGATGCTGAGGTCCGGATAACATCGAAGAAGCCATGATTAGTAAAATTAGCAAAAAACCTAAATTGGGATTCAATAAAGACTCTAAATTGAGCTCTCAAGGGTGTTAAATTATTGCATGCAAATAGGGTTTTGCGATTGAAGATAAGAACGATGGTACAATAGTTTACCAGTTCAGTGGAATTGCCAAATTAAGCATTTTGTGTGGAAGAAAACAATAATTTGTTGAGGAAACAGAGTAAATGTGATGGGTTCAGATTGATACTAATTTTTTTGGTATGAAAATGTAGGTGCACATCACTATAGTAGGTGGATGGGTTTTGTTGCGATCGAAGAAACTTTTTTCACATTAAATAGAGTAAATCATATTTTTGTTATTGTTTGCACTTGTCTTTTACTTTCAAAAGTGATATAAAACTTTTTTTATATTTAAAACTCTTACATGCTTTGTCTTTCGACTAATTTTCGTTTGCTTTTAACGTCAAGTTTGATCACATGGACTCAACATGAAGGCAAAAGCGCCATTCTCCAATCCCCTTAGATTTCCCCATCTTTAATACACATCACTTGCGTCGTTTCCACCCATTCACGTCCTATAGGTTCCTTCACCTCTTTGTGGCCGATCATCTCCTCCAATCCTGCAAAATGAGAGTTGAATCATATGATGACCGTGTAATTGATATCGTTGAACACTATGAAAAGGTTCGATCTTTGCAGGTGACACTCCTTTTTTGTTCAACATAAAGATTCATCATGGTGGTAGCCTGGTAGGTTTATCAATCGTCCTAGTCGTACTTATGTAGGAGGTAGGGTTACTTTTGTGGATTTGATTATATAGACAAACTTTCAGTTCATGAAATTGATCAAGTATCGGATAAGTTAGGGTATTATGTTATTGATGTTATGTATTACCATTTCTTGTATCCTGAAAATGACTTAAAATATGGTCTTCAAGGCTTGTGTAGTGATCTGGATGTCTTGAAACTAGCTAAATATGTGGCCGAGCATATATAATCAACACGGGGTAATTAACATTAAGGTTTTTCTAACCTCATCAAGTGCAGATTACTACTGAAGATATTGATGATCCTCAATCAAATGCTATTGTTCTTGCAAGTCTAAGTGCTACAAGAACAATGAATGGAACTTTGCACTCAAGTGGTATTAGAGTATCAAATAAGGTTGGGCAATCAAGTGGTTTTTTTTTAATGAATTTAGAAGGTTCGGGAAACAACGGTTCAATTCAGCTTATTGTATCTTCTTGTTTGTCGTCATTGTATATTTCTTGCTAGTCATTATACTTTAGAGTTAAGTTTTTTTTTTTAAAAGCGCATCTCTCCGCCACACCACCCTTGCTGTTTTACCTATAACAAACAAAAAATTTACCCAAACCATCCTAAAAACATAGAAAACAAAGTGGGCATTAATCTAATAGTCAGGTTGTCGTCAGATATACCTCCACCCCTTCATCTTCAGACGCCTTTGGGGTCAATCGAGTTTCTTTACATTGAAGCAGCATATATTTTATTTTCTATGTTTTGATCATTTAGAAATTATCTCTCTCTACAAAAAATTTGTCCATATACTTTTGAGATCTTTTTCCTTATTCCATGAACTTGATTTCCAAAATGATCAATCATAGTATTTTGATCCATTAAATCCTCACTTAATGCACCAAAACCGTTAGATAATGGGATCTAATTTTACCTTTATCCAAATTAGTAGAATCAACATTGAGCCTTTCGTTGGGTTTAGAAGCCACATATGTGCCCACCTAATGATCACTATTCTTTTAGTGGGCCAGCCTTGTTTTGTGGTTTTTGCTTGGGTCATTGGCTGCTAAAACGGGGACTTACGGTTCACTCGTTGTGGACAATTCTTCTTGGGCTGCACTTTTTCCCTTCGGACCGCTTCACTCGTTTGATGGTCAATCATTTGATCCATTTTCCGCCTGATACGAGAACGCCCCGTACAAAGATCCTCGTTTGAACGAGGATCGTTTGCTCCCGCTTTTTGAGTATGATGATTATAAAGATTTCGTGCGCAAACTCAACATATTAGAGTTGAAGGGGATGACGAAAATGATGAAATGGAAGCGGGCGTTCCGGTTGATGAAGATGAAGAATATGGTGGAGGCGCCGGTGATGATGATGAAGGTGACGACGGCGGTGATGATGGAGGCGACGGTGCGCCTAAAAATTTAGGAAAGCGAGTCTAACGCCAATCATGGACCATTGTGCAAAAAGAAGCACTAGCCAAAGCATGGTGCCATATTTCTCAATGTTCAAAAGTTGAAACCGCTCAATCTCGAGAAAGCTTTTGGAACCGGCTCCTCAAACATTACAACTCCCTTGTTGGTGGAAGCGCTCGATCCGTTCATCAAATGAGGACGCGATGGACGTCTTTGAATACTAAGTTGACGACGTTCAATGGGTTTTGGACTCAAGCGGTAAAATATATATATATTTTTTGTTATTTTTTCGTGTTACTAAATCTGTTATTTTTTTTTATAGTCACGACTACGCGAGAGTGGATGAAGCGACTTAGACGTTATGACAAAAGCGACTTAAGGATTACGTTAATAAAAATAGAGGTGTCGCTTTCAAATACTTTGATGCGTGAAAGGTTGTAAAAACTACTTAGTCCAATGGTTTGGGCTCCTACCTTCCAATGTGGAGGTCAGGGGTTCGAATTCCATTGGGCGGTTTGAAGGACATCAGGTGATGAATCGAATCTGAATTTAACCCGGGTTCAATTCTGATGGGGGGCGAAGGTTTACAGGTCGGCTTGAAGGACATCAGGTGATGATTCGATTCTAGTGTGGTCCTGCATTCTCACGGAGGTCGAGTAGTCGACCTTACTTACAGGCCGCCAAAGTAAGGGATATACGTGAAAGAAAACACCGTTCAAAAAAAAGTTAGATTACTATTCCTTCACCCTAAGTAGTTAAAAGGTGTTCACTACATTTATGACCCGTATGAATAAAAACTTTTTACGGTGAGAAAAAAAGTCAAAAGATGTTGCACATGATAAAGTCAAGGGTTAGTAGTGAAATAATGTTAAATTTTTTATATGTTAAAAAAGGTAACGCGATCAGCCTGATTTTCGATCCGATTACTGAATGAGAATTTGCACAACGGCAGCAAGATTTTGTAGAATGATTATCGTTAACGGTAACATTGTGGATATATAATCGAACCGATCGTCTTCAATTTTCTAAATGCCCTAATTACCATCGTCAATGTTCAGATTGTTCCATCTATTTAACAAGTTTGCTTCCTCGATCGATCGATTTATTATCATTGCTTCTTGTTCTCCGGCGAACACCATAACAATTCTTCCACCGGCGCACATTAGAACACCATTGTTTCATCTTTTCGACCAATATCATCTGCAGTGCAATCAAGGACTTTCGATTAGGTTTTTTCTGCGAGAATCTTTGTGCAGTTAGGGTTTTTCAAGTCACGCAAAGTTCTTGAGGTATCGTTCCATATCTTCTTGCGGGTTTAGGGTTCTGATCAATTTGATGTAGCCGTGAATCATAAAAAATACCAGGTACACTTGATCAATTGCATAGTATGAACTAAGAACACAAACGCAGGTATGCATCTTTTCACAATGTGCTGTTATATTCAAACAGATCTTCTGATGTTTTTTACTGTAACGGCTCTAAAACTAATTAAACTTTAACATGATTTAACTTTCTTGATTTAGGCTTCACAATCTGAAATTCTATATCTTATATCATCAACGGGTTGATCACAACCATATATGCCATAATATTTTTTGAATGCTTCTGCTTTTGTGATATTAGAATAACATAGCTTAAATTGGAAAAACTTTTTGATTAAGTTTGTGGTCTAGTTGCTATCTCAATTGATTTACTGGGTCTTCTAAACATATAATGTAATTTATGGACAAAAATGGAGCATTATTGTTTTTATAGTTATGTTGTTTGAACTTTGATCTTCTGTGATTTTTATGAGAAACAATTTTGTTTATGAGCTCTTATAAACTTATTTTAACTTTGTATTTTTATAAATGGATTTTTTATGTACGAACAAGTGTATTTTTTTTGTTTTAATTAATTCTTTTTTTTTCCCTCTTACTTCCTAATAATGATGTTTTTTTTTATTGTTGCGTAGTTTGATAGTTTCTATATTGTGTTTTGGAAGACTGAACTGACATTCAAGGACTTGCAATCCAGTTACTATAACACCTAAAACCGATTTCAACATGTTTTGTACTTTGAGGCTTGTATTTAACGGTTGATTTTGGTGTATGTTGGTTGTTATTGTAGCATGGGTTGCTTTCATGATGAAGTTCTTTCTATTAATATTCTATTTTTCTTATGATTTAACTTTTCTTTTTTTGTTCTTGAATTCTCGTAGTTCTTTTGATTTTGACCCTTTACTCACGGATGTTACTTATTTTCTCTATGTTTTTCATTGTTTTTATCAGTTTTAATAGTATTATATGGTTTTGTGCAAGATTAAAATATCATTTGAGAACTAGCAATCATGCTAACAGAACATCTAAAAGCCCATCTCAACATGTTTTGTACTTTGAGGCTTGTACATTGCGGTTGATTGGGTGTACGTAGGTTATTATGTTGGCGTGGATTGCTTTCTTGATGATGTTATTTCTCTTGATATTTTATATTTTTAATGATTTTGACTTTGTTTTTTTTTTTTATGATTCATCTCTCTTTTTTATGATACTTTCCATTGATAGTGATATCTAAAAACTACATCAAATTTCCACTGAGTTATTATTATTATTATTTTTAATCTGTTAACTATATGTGTTGACTTTGTTTTTTTTATGATTCATCTCTCTTTTTATGATACTTTCAATCTAAAAATTACATCAAATTTCCACTGATTTTTTTTTTAAGCTGTTAACTACATGTGTTGACTTTGTTTTTTTTTTTTATGATTCATCTCTTTCTAGTTTCTATGATACTTTCAGTTGTTTTTAATGTTTCATTTATACAATTCCATTGATAGTGATATCTAATAATTACATCAAATTTCCACTGAGTTTTTTTTTTTTTGATATGTGAAGTACATGTGCTTTCAAGTCTTTTAATCTAAAAAGATTCGGATTCTTATTTTACCTTTATGATATATATACATTATCCATAAGTGGGTTAACAGTTCTTCTTAGAATATTATAGTATCTTTATCTAAAAATATTTTTATTGGATTATATTCTATGTGTTCCTTCAGGCTAACTTATTTTTCAAGTGTTTCTTCGGTAACACATTGATGTAAGTATGTAACTATGCAAGTTTTAATCAAATTTTAATGACTGATAAAATATTTAAAATGCCTGCTAGACAAACTAAAAGAAAGCTTAATATTTTGGTTTCAAAATCTTATGAAGTTTTATATGCAGACAACTTTGATTTGTGATCTCATAAACAAATTATCGAATTCAAACAATTTTACATTCTTAATTTGTTATTTCACTTCGGATATTGTTTTGGTAAAAGTGTAGGCATAGAATTTTGGTACATCGGTTTTGGTCAAAATACACAATCCTTAATACAGGTCAAAACTCGGTTGGGGTTTGTCAAGTTGCAACCGTTTCTCTGTTAATAATGTTTTTAACTATATTTTCGAAAACTAAATAATCATATTGTTTTGGGAAAACATTTCTGGACGATTTATGCATTTGGGTACACTCTGAATAAAAATTCCAACCACCTTATTTTTGTAACCCAATAATATTATCTTTATAACTGGGTATGTCAGTTGATACAGATTTTTTTGTCAACTTCATTTACCGCTTTGTTGGAGTGTTAAAATTACCATTTAGTCGTTAGACAAATTCAGCGCATTTTTTTTACCACACAAAAGGTTCTGGTTTCTATTTTTATTATTAACATTATGTTGTACTGGTTTAAGTACAAGTCAAAACAGGTTGAGTTTTGTAGATTTGCAACTATTCTATATTTTTTTTAGAATATATTATTAAAACCATAATTTATTTTTTGGAAAAAACAGATTCAAAAGCCTCAGCCCGTTAGCGGCCCAAATTTGTTGCTGATTCATTAAAGAGCAGATCTGACAGATGCATAATGTCTGTAAGTATAGTTGCATTTTTTTATTTTCATGTTAAATATTCAACTTTTTTTTGACCCCATAAAGTTTTTTAGAGTGACCCCATAAATGTTATTGACAAGATTAAAGAGAACAAAAATGAAGTTGGTTGAGTGGTAATCTTAAATTTTCCATGTTTCTCGTCTCAAATTAAATCCCAGATTCGAACCCCCTTGTGTTTTTTAGTTGATTTATCAAAATTGCTTTTTTTTAATTGTTTTATTCCTCTAAATTTCTGATCTTTATTTATATTTGAAAAGGAAATTTGGAGTAACAAGTGGGTGTGTTGATGAGAAATTTTAAATACATTTAGGGTATAAAACCTAATGGTGGTAGAAAACTCATTTAAATGTCATTGGAGAGTTTAAGAAAGCTTCTGTTTTGATAAAATTTATATTGATCTAGACCCAAGTTTGAGAAGCCGAGTGTGCTTGTTTCACTATTTACACTTTTATAAAGATGATTTAAGATTCTCTCATAAAAAACAAAAACAAAAACAGAAACTTTTGTTAAGTTTGTTTCATCGTTGTCTTTTAATTTTGATTGAGATCTTGCATATGCTTAAAGTGTTTTTAATTTGTAGACTAAAGCATTTTGTACAAACAGACTAAAGCATTCATAATTCTATACTTCTTCGGCTTCTAAATCTTCATGAAATAAGGTGTGTTTTCGTTATACCTTTTTCCTTGTCATTTTTAGTATTTATTTGATGATATATTGCTAATGAGAATATCTGATAAACGGTGGTTAGATGTTAAAGGGTCGAGTCCGTATATAATAAAAAGTTATCCAAGTAAGGTTCAAGGTACATTACATATAACAAAAGTTGACTATTCAATTGTTAGTTGGTGAACCGTAAATAGGTTGCAATGGTACATATAAATATATAATCGGATTAAATAACAAAAGTTGACTATTCTCAATAGTTAATTTGTTTTCTTAACAACAGAAGCAATGAACATATGTGAAATTTATAATGTTGACTTACCTAAAAAAGAAACGAATAATTTAATTGGTGAATCGATTATCAAAAAGATCAATTGTTTGTTTACCACTTTCTGCCGGGAATTGTAATATGATGCTGATCTTTTGTAACTATACGTAGCTAAAACGTTAATTATTGTATTTTCATGTTTGTCTTCATTGTGTATTTCCTGTTAGTCATTATGCTTTAGAGTTAAGTTAAGCCCACCTAATTATCACTATTCTTTTAGTGGGCCAGCCTTGTGTAGTGGTTTTTGCTTGGCTTACGGTCCACTCGTTGTGGACCATCATCCTGGGCTGCACTTTATTCTTCGGGCCGGTTCACTCATTGTGGGCTTTAAAATTGGCAAACAAGTTCTTATGTGATCGATGATCGAACACAAGACAAATTGCAAACTTTGCCTATTATCCGATAGCCCATTATGGGCATCGACATTAACATATAATTCTAACATAAGATACAACACCTTTTTTTGTTTCCCTTCTATCAAGCATTATGTAACATTACTCCAAAGGCTCAATGAAAAATCTGAATTCGAGACTCAAATTGGTACAATGGATGGTTTGTTTTTTTTCTAGGCAGGAGTTGGGTTCTCGTCATTGAAGGGTCATGGGAGGAGGGTTTATCTTTTAGTTTTTAGAAATGTATGTTTTCAAGCTCATTTTATCTTTCTGGTCGGAATTGTGTCTTGTGCTCGTCACCGTGCTTTAGGATTAGCTTTAGGGTTAATGATTTATGGTTTAGCTTTAGTGTTTACAGTGTAGGATTTGGTAAGCTGGTTCCAATGTCGTTGGAATGATTTGAATCAACTTCGTTATAGCCGAGCTATTTTAATAATCCTTTTAGGTTTTTTACAATAATGAAAGTATTTAACACAATTCTACATAAGTATATTAGCAAATCAACACGACGGTCCTATATCAAGGCCATTATCGGTAACATTACAATTCCAACATAGTACATTTCAAATAATGATGGGCCTTTAAAATATTTTGAAAATTGTATTACTTTTTGTACATGGGCCGTCAATATGACTCGATATGTATTGGCAGCAACCCATGGGCTTCTAATAACTCTGGGACTTGTGATTTTATTTTTCTCATCAACTTTTATTTTGAACGATCCATCTATCGTTGATTTTTCGTTTTTAACTTAAAAATCATTTATAGCAATTTACCGTTCAATCTCTCTTTTTATAGCAAATTTACAGTTTATTCTCTCTGTTGGATGGTTTCTTTGTAAAAGATTTCAGGTTGAAACGCAATATATAGATTTTGGAAACAACTAATTTTACAGAGTCAGATCGGGTATGTGGTTGGACTATTCACTTTTTTCATTGTCACAATCCTTGGTTTGTATTGATTAATGAATTAAACGACAATGTGACCTACGAATAATGTCTTAAAACGGAAATAACAATAACAATAATAATAATAATAATAAATAATTTTAAAGAGTCAGTTTCAAGCCTAAACCATTGGCAGAACTGTTAAACTCTCAACTTGCCAAACCAAACAGCCAACTCAAATGTATGAATGTTAATTCAGGTGGCTTGATTCATTTAAAGGTTTCCATCGTTTTCGCTTATATGGCTATATATGAACACCCCTAATTGGTACGAGCTGCTTTTTCAATAATGATGACTTTCTCGTTATGTTTTTGTGATCTTTATACAGTTGTTAGTTGATTCGACGTCTGGAGACTTTTAAAAGATAAAAAAAAAATAGGTAAAGGTATTAAAATTTATATTTTGTAAAGGCTACGAAATAATTAAGCCGTTCCATTTGTTGAATCAAGAAAAAGTTTATAAGAAACGTAAATTGTTTGAACAACAAGATCAATAAAAAATTAATCAGGATCAACACCTAAAGTGACCCATATGTTATTTGAGGAAAAGCATAGGATACGTTCTTCAATCATAAGAAACCTAAAATCAAATAGAATAAACAAAGCTAATCATAATTCATAGCATTGGATAGAGGGTTTAGTTGAAATCGATGTCTTTATTTCACTCATAGGAAGTGTAAAATTGAAGCTACATTATAAATTAGGGTTTAGTAACGGTCAAATCCAGGTATTTATACTTACAATGCCGTACGATCACGATGACTTATAAAATGTAAAATGGTTTATAGCTAAATTATAATTTATCACAACATGGCACGACATGCATGTGTAAAGCTTAATGTTTATGAAAGACCTTAATAATTAAATATATTATATATAATAATATAAATATATATAATCAACTATAAAGCCTTTGAAAGGTTTGGACTTTGGATGATGAAAATAGGTCCACAAAATAAAAATATTGTTATTTTTTTAACGTACGTAGCATGATATGAAAAGTTACTAATTGTTTTTTTAAAAGAAGTCTGATCTTACTTAAGGTTTTGTTAATGAGTCGAGTTAGATCTCAACTTGAAAACATACGAGCGGCTCAAAATATTTTAATTGTTGGATTAATATTTGAAGTTGAAATGAGTCTCGTTTACAATCAAAGAATAATGCGAGATGGTGGAGGACCATTCCGTATTTGATGGGTTCAGGTACTAGTCTTAGTGCTTTACTAGGTCCATCATTACTAGCTTTTAGTATCTCTGATAATTAATTGAGGTTTAAATATCTCACACGTTAGTGTACGTAGTACTATATATATTACTAATGGTCACATTATTATTTGGATCATGTTATTTTTTTTTAACAAATTTTTCTAGCAATTTTATTTAATTTTGCACTTATAAGGATTTAAACATTCATCACTTTTGTGGAAGGTCAATCAGTATATCACTAGCAATTTTATTTAATTTTGCACTTATAAGGATTTAACATGTTATTGTTAAAGCAAATAACATTCAAAAACATACATTACTTGGCATGGGTAGCTATTATTAGTGTGGACTGGAATTTAGTGACTTATTTGATAAAGTATGATACCACTCTATTCTTTATAATAGCGCTTTGCGTTTTTACGAAAAACGTAGTTTATATCGGAACTAGAGGTGTTCAAAATAACCGGTTTCGGAACCAGTGATTTCTACCCAAACAGGAACTGACGCTACACGAACCGACGATTCCAGGACGGTCACAGCTTCTCTGAAAAATCATAACTGGAACCGGTTCCACTCTATTCGGTCAAAAACTGGTTAGGAACCCGCCAAAAGCAGGTCAAAACGAACCAGGTCCGAAACCGGTTCCTCTCTACCTAGTTATTGACTTTCTTTAACCGAAACGAAACCGATTCTTAAAAAAAAATGATTTAGGCACCTTTAATTGGAACCATCCCCAAAAACTCATCATATAGTTAAGGAGTCATAATAAACACACGAGCCCCAAACGACCCGTGTGTTACTCGAGAGACAAAACGGATACATTACGTTTATCATAAGGGACTAAAAGATAAAGGAAAATAAGATTGATATAAATGGAGTAGTTTGGACGAAATCTTAGATTTATTTCACTTAATATTTCGAGATATGTGTCCACAAAATAAAATAAAAAAAGGGCAAAAAGAATGTAAAACCTATGTTTATGATTAATGCTAGTAATATTTTAATTGTAGCAACGGTCAAATTCTTTTGCTTGTAAATAAATACTTACAAAGGTATCAACTTGGCGTATTAGCCGGAGGAAAGGTTACAATGAAGCTCGGATCTAGTGGCTTATTTTTTTACATAGTATTTTTACAGAAGATTTTTTTACGTAGTATTTATGCTTCGAATGTATTTTTTGACATAGTATTTTTACATAAGACTGTATGCATAATCATGTCATATGTATATATGATAGATTACTAAATTGGTTATGTGATTTGACACATTTGACTATTTCAGCCTGAAAACAAATCTTATGACATTTTAACCTATATTATTGAGACTAGGACGTAATTCTACATACAGATCTTGTGGCATCGTTTATGGTTGAAACTAGGACGGTATTCGATTGTATTCGATTGTCTTGACGATCTATACAAACAGCCTAATTCTACCTAGGCTACATTACAATCTTTAATAAAGTGTGATGAAGTGTTGTTATCAAGGGAAACATGAGGCCACGATATCCTCGATTGTATTATCTTACACTCATTTAGTCAAGCATATTTTCTATCTCTTCATGTATTCATTGATATTTACGTGTGACATTAAGTGATGTGATTATTTGTTTGTTTATAGAGTGAATTGAAATAATGATATTGTTATCTGTTGCATTATTTATATAATTCAACATATTTATGATTAATTAGTAACGGAGATTAAATTTGATTTATTTTTATCTAGATGGCATGTTTTTGCTGGTATACAGAGATCATAACGAGTATGAGACCGGCTAATATGAAGATCATACATATGTATCTCTAAAACCAACTAAGCTTACTATGTATATATTTAAAATAAAAGATGTCATACACGGTATAATACATCCCTAAAGCACACAATGTACAACAAGTTTTTGCAGCTTTTTTACTAAAACGAGTATTAAATATTTATTTTAATGAAATCAGCCTAATCGGACATTAGCTCAGTTATTGCACCTACCCACTTGAGTCTTTGCTTCCTCACACGTTGTGGGTTCAAGTCTATCTTTCAAAAAAAATTAGGTTCTTTTTTGCTTTTTAAATGGTTTCACCACTAGCATGATCATGCCATGAGCGTTTAGGGTTCTTAAAAGTTTGTTCTTTGTTTTAGCATGATTATTGAACTACTGATGAGACACAAGACGTTGGATCATCATAAATTATATAATTTATATCTATAAATTCGTGTTATACACTGATTTATAATCTAGTAAGTTTATAAACAACCATCATCATACTCAATTCGTGACATAAACAAAACATATGAAGATTTTAATTGGAAATTTTAAGCAACTGATTTGGTGATGTTGATTTATATATTCCTAAGAAGATAAAATATTGATTATTAAAAAATAAGAAAGCCATGTGAGGGCGGCATGAACCCCAAAAAGAAACCCATTTTGCTTTTGGCAGCTTTGCTACATTTCCCAAGCATAGTGGAACTTAAAACAATGGGACCCTCACCTCTCCTTTTATTTATTGATTATTTCTGCTCAAAACAATTTATTGATTTATTAATTTATAAATCTACAGTTTAATTTCATCGGGATGAAACAAGACCCAACTCTAGTAATATAAATAAATAAGAACAATGAGATAATACTAAGAGACTGTTTACAACTTTTGAATGGATAATTACTGAACCAGTAAGAGGTCTGAATCAGTAAGAGATCCGAACCATAAAGAGGCAATATAATGCTTAACCGTTCTAAAGAAAATGTCTGACCAATTCAGATAAGAAGTCTTAACCATTCAGAGGCAAATGTCTGAATAATTCAAACATCAGCTAACGAAATAAACCGTCTGAACCATTAAGTGCTGAATCAGTAAAAGGTCTAAACCATCACCAAATCACTACCCATAAATACTACAAAGCAACTAAAGTTTAAATCAGATATGCTTTAATAAGAACTTAAGTGAGTAGAATGATGAAAAAAGCATCACCGAACTTAAATTTTGTGTACACTACTGAAAAAAAAAACACAATTATATTTTGACAAGCAAATCTACGGATATCTAAGTTTAAACAATCATTTCTTTATGTTTCTATCAAAAATAGTTAAGTAACTTTGAAACGCTTAACAAACAGATTGTTTAGTTTATTAAATGCATGATTGTGTATATAAAATTTTAAAATAATGTATAAATCTTATTTGTTTAAGCGTTAAATTTAAAAGTAATTAATAGATGGTAGCATTTGGGGTTGTAGGGTGAGGTAATATTCCAATTTATGATATGATTGGGGATGAAAGAATTTCGTGTAGAGGCTAGAACTTTTGTTTCATTGGAGAGAGAAGAAGAGAAGACTGATTTCACGTGGCCAAAAGTGCAAGATCTACGAAAAGGTAAAATAACATGCCAATATACTCTAGAATCTAGATGCCTATTTCATGGGCAAACTTATTTACTTTAGAGTAAACTATAAGTTGGATTTACGTCTGGTTTTTATGTGATTTGAGACCTTTGATATATTAAGTCTTCATCAAGTTCGGTTAACATTTTTCGTTCTGGTACTTTCTAATTTGAGCAATTGAGTTGTTGGGACGGTGAGACAGTTAGCCTGGACCCAATTACTGAAATCATAAAGCATGAGATTCACCTGGTAGACACGAAATTTGTTTTATGAAAAGTTTGCTGGACATAAATTTCTAGCCGATATATCTTTTGCTTTACTTATAAATATGTACCTTGTTTATTATATGTTTTCATCTTTATTAAGTATTGTAATTCGATTATAAAAAGTGTTTATAATTTAATTGTGAACGGTGTTTCTACAGTGTTACACCCTTGATGTTGTTTACGAAGAAAATTCAGAGAGGGGGGGGGGGGGAGCAGATTAATGAGTTTCATTTATTGGCATAAATGGCCCCTCAAGTTCAATATCTTAGATTTTGGACACCATGTCTAGATTTAGATAGTGTTTAAGTTTGTTTCATACTATTTTAGCCACAAAGCTTATAAATGAGTTATTTAACTTTCATTTTATAGAAAAGTTTATTTATTTTACAAACTTTATAGAATAAAAGTTTATAAATATTTATTTTGTATGATTCCTTGATTTATATAATAATTTAAATAACCTATTAATTAGATTTTGTTAATTAGTACATGCATATGTATAAATGATCTAACAAGTAAAGTAACGAAATAAATTCCATGTATATGTTTCATTTAATAAACGGAAATTATATACCGGAAATATAATCAGAAACATCTCGGATGTTACAAACTATATGGTTTCTATTCGGTGCTTTCATTCTCACATAGCCAATCCATAACTAATACGACACTGAATCCTCCCAGTGTCATTGGGTATAAGCTAACCGGTATCTTATGACCATCTAGGTCAATACAACATCCTTTGATAACATCATATATGACTAGCTTTTTCCCTATTGTCATCTCAAATATGAATAAGGTTTCAAAATTATTAGGGGTTTTATTGATTAATGTGCAAAAATGAATAGTCACAAAACTCCTACTTGCTCCAAAATCAAATAATATAGTTGCACGTATATCATCTATGATACACGTATCTGATACTACATCTAGTATCTTGCAAATTGTGCATACACCTCTTCATAGTAAATGCCCTACTCTTGAGTATAAGTCTAAGCAACTAATCTTTCTTTATACTTGATAACAGTCTCCCTTCCATCCTTCTTGTTTCTGAATACCCATTTTATACCAATGGGTACTTGAACATCTAGGAGATCAACCAAAGACCACACTTCTTGTTTTCTGAACTGTTGTAGTTATTCTTGCATGGCTTCAACCCAATTGTTATATTTTAAAGCTTCTTTGATATTTTGGGTTCAGCTTATGACAAAAACCAAGAGAACAGACAAATATTTTCCATCTCATCATGGCTCCTTGTGAATCTGGTTGTGGGATCTCCTATGATGTTGGATAATGGGTGATCCCTTTCAACTCTACTGGTGATTGTATTACGAGGAACATTAATATCTACATCAAAGTTTGAATGATTTAGATTAATGTGATCAGAATGTTGGGTATTTGATGAGTATAATGGAGCATCTGATAAAGATGATGTTGGATTCTCCTCTTCATTTGTTGGTTGATGTAACACCCCAAATTTTAGATATTGTGATTACGAGAATTAAATAACATTCCATCTATTTGATAACATTCTTCCGATTAGAATCTAGTGTTTTAGAATCTTAGAAATTCTAAAGGTACCTTAGTTTAACTAAATGTTTGTATGAATTAAACGTGTTGGTTATGTTCATATAAGTATTTAGAAGCATTTGAGCGTATGCAGAAGTTTGATTAGAGCGACGGTTTGGAAGTTA
>WOUH02000001.1:1091655-1116092 GCA_009936405.2 Stevia rebaudiana
AGGAACGATTGACCTAAAGTTGGAAATTAGATTTAGGGTTTTAAAAGGCTTATATGTTAATAATAAAAAATTAAAAACAGAGTAAAAATATTTATTTATAAGGCTTCAAGCTTGGTTAATGATTAATGGGTATCTAAATCTATTTATAATAATGTAAAAACTAGAACTTATATTACTTTAAACGAGCCGAGCTACGAGCAGAACCTACGAGCCGAGCTACGAGCGAGCTACGAGCCGAGCCTGCCTTGGCTCTAACTCGGCTTGGTTACGAAACGAACCGAGCCGGCTCGGCTCGGTTACAAACAAACTTTATTCGAGTCGAGTTTTTTCGAAGCTTTTTCCGAGCGAGCTTTGAGCGAGCTCCGAGCTTTTTGGACAGCCCTAGTTTTCAGCATATTTTTTAAATTACATATCAATACTTCGACAATATAATCTTCATTTTTTATGTCTATATTAACTTGCTAACACTTTTAGTATTATGTATTCAGTTTTAAAATACGAATGAGTGATTGGCTGGCAACTTAGTTAAATGTGACTATTTGCCGCTTTAAGGGTACAGAGAAATCACATATAGAGCAAGTGTTAGATAAAGTGTAATCCATGCCAGTGGTCAGCTCGTGCTATCCCTATACTGATAATAATTTACTACTATAGTTTTTCCAACTTTGAATTATCTTTTATGTTATCAGTTCCAGCGAAAACCTTGCTTGGGTTGACGTAGTAACTTTGAAATCAAATTAAACCTTCGGAGGAATATTATTAACATAAAAGTTTAAGGTTGTACTTTTTTTTTATTTTTCTAAAAAAAGGACTGTGCAGCCTCATTTTTCATAGTTTCATTAAAAAATGTCTGCACGAGCTCTTAGTATGGTAAACTTGACTCAACCACTTCTAAGGTTTGTAGAGGGTTGAACACCACCACCCATCACCACCACTATCCACCATCACTAGCACCCACCGTCCACCACCATCGTCCACTCTTTACCACAACCGTCCACCACCCGCCACCACCACAGTCTACCACTACCATTGTCCACCACCACCCATCGTTTACCACCACCGTCCACCACCGCCCATCGTTTACCACCACCGTCCACCACCATCTACTATCACCAACGTACATACATCACCACCAGTTTATTTTACAAGTCTACGGATGTTTAAAAACAAATAATCTTCTTCTTGTAGACTGTAGAGGTTTGATCGATCTCTTTTTTTACAAATGTCTGCGAGATGTGATCCACAAACTATAGACATTTTCCCCTTAAAAAACAAACTGCACATAAGTCTTATAAGACGCTCAACCTTCACTCACCCATTACACCCTTAAAGCATCACTCACTCTCTCTTCTACGTTGCACTGACGCCTCATCACTCACATCCCATCACTCCCTCTCCACTACGCATAGTCTTAGTAAGAGTAGAATAAACGTAAGCAACAAAGTATCTCTTTAACATAAATAGAGGTGTACGGTCATTGTATTATGTGTACATTTTTTTTTTTGCGTTTTTCGTTCATAATAAATTTGATAAAGCTAGATGGGTAGTCTTCAAATTTGTTAGATTAATTCTTGTATTCATATATTGATTTTGGGTCAACACTAACTTTATTTTTCCATCCCTTGTGACATGTGTTATTATTAAGTTCCCTATACTCGTTCTCAAATCTCAAATGTTCACGTATGATACGAAAGGTCATAAAACATGCACATCAACCAACACTAACCACAGACATGTTTCCTAGCTCTCAAATGGCTCTTTATGCATGTCAACATAACCAGGATCCGAGTGAGTTTCACTTTTTTGGTTGGTGAAGGTCCCCAAAGCTAACATAACTTATTTTATGTGTATTAAATAATGGTTGGACTAATTTATAGACAAACACATACACATGTTGAGTTATGTAAATTACTATCTATTTATAGAGAGACAAGTGATTAAAGACTATAGTAGGTTGTTCGGGAAAACTTTTGCTTTTGTTTCTATCAAGTCCATCAGTATCCTTGTCGACTCCATCACCTTTTTCTTTCTCCCTTTGGAACTCACATTTTCTTTTCTTTTCTTTCCAATTTAGAGCAATATTCGTGTTCTTTCGTATTTTTTAATCCACCTAAAAGAGGAAGTGAGTTTAAACGGGAAAAACTTACCAATGTAAGGTCACACGGTGTGGTTCACGGGAAGGAGTGAGGAATTTCGGCCCCGAATGCCCGAATGGGAACACCATCCCCCCGAATTCGGGAAGGAAATTTTCGGGAAGGAGACCCCGTGTCTCACCGAAATGTGGGAAAGAAAAAGCAGGAGAAAAGGGGGAAAAGGGGAAAGTGGGAAGAAATGGGGAAAAGTAGGACGATACCCAGTGAAATGAGGAAAAGTGGGGAAAAGTGGAGAAAGCTGATATGGCGCTGACTTGGAAGTGGGGAATAGTGAGGAAGTCCGGGACGACACCGTGTGACCTAAATAAAGAGCTACCATAAATATTGTTAACTAACGGGTCATTTACGCAAGGGAATTGGGTATTTACATGCATGTTTAATTATTTATTGGATTAGAAAATAACTATTGTATATTACGAATCTCGTAAAGCTAATTCTACGTATTTGTGTCTGCCTAAATGTTAAAGACAGAATAAAATATTGATAATGTTCAATACTAGTTATTATTGATATATTGCTCAAAAACATACTTTGTCAACTCGAAATAGGAACCGGAAAATTTATAAGTACTTCACCAAAGTGTCTTTAAGTTGGAGCATTATGAATCCAGAAAATTACAAAATACATCAGCAAGAATAAAAAGTAACTGCATCCTGATTATTAAAAGTTAGATCTCTCACATTGTTCAAAATTCTCTCACATCAGATTTTTCATATATTTTCATAATTTGAATTAAATAATACATTTTTATACATTTAATATTTAATTTTTATCTCTCTCACACATTCACAACCATTCACAAAAATATTAAAAAAAATACTAGATTTGGGATTAAAATTTTATCCGAAATATAGGGAGTTACTTTGAGTCTCGCATGATATTTAGGGATGGGGAACATGATGTAGAGCTTAAATTACATGTTTTTTTGTGTGTTTTCCTATAATTTGAAAAGGGAATTTGGGATGAAAAACCTACTCTTAATGCTCAAACTTATAAGTATCTATGCAGCCGTCTGAATGGAGTCTAAACATGTTCCTCTTCCTCCAGCCATGTATGTGCAAACACAATCAAAGATAACTAAGGAAAAAGACATTTAGTGGAACAAAATTTTATTGTCATTTAAATTTAATACCACTAAATTAGTTTTTTAGTGACATTTTACGTATGCCATATTTTATTTTCTTGGCTATAGTGTTAAAGGTATTTAAAATTTATGTCACTAAATTAGGGCTTTAATAACACTTTAGTAATGACACTTTATATGCGTCATCTTTGCTTGACATATACCTTCATTAATGCCCTCACTTCAATGTTAGGTTCGTTTGGATCTCATATATAGTTTGTGAAAATTAAACTAATTTTGTTTTGAATTTAGATGTAATAGATGTAACTCGTTTGAAATACGGGCCTTGTGTTTGACAATTCAAATAAACCAAATAAGAATTCAGATCTGGTTAAGATAAATTTCAATAGTTCAAATTAAACCGACCAGGATTTTTTCCTTCTTTTTTTCTTGATAAACTTATTCCAGTTTTTGTTTCTAAAATGTTACTAGTTTGGAATAACTAGAGAACACAAACCCAAAATTACAAATGAATCTTGAAACTCAAACTTCAGAAAATATATGTTCTATG
Source organism: Stevia rebaudiana (assembly GCA_009936405.2). Classification (NCBI taxonomy): domain Eukaryota; kingdom Viridiplantae; phylum Streptophyta; class Magnoliopsida; order Asterales; family Asteraceae; genus Stevia; species Stevia rebaudiana. The sequence continues at coordinate 1,095,443 of WOUH02000001.1, forward strand.
GCATTGATTATAAATATCTTTATTCATAGATACCCTTGATTTTATAGGATGGACCAATTATTAAATGGCTTTAAAGTAAAACAATGACACAAATAGGCTGAAACTTACACATATTGTTAATCCGTATAAACAAGTATAGGAATAATCCAAATGAACTTTTTTCAATCAGATTCGAATATCTAAATAATGAAATCATATTCGAATAGTTCCAATACGAAAGATTGAGTAAAATTTGGATATGTTTATGTTATGTTTCAGACTCGGTCAGGGGTGTACAAACCTGTTTTTTTTTTCAAACCAGTCACTGATTTGGTTTCAAGGGGCGTTGGTTCAAACCGGTTTGGCCATAAACTGGTTCCGAGATAGCATGACCGAACCTCTCAAACCGGTTGGGACAGTTTGGAACCGGTTCGGACCCCAAACGGCTGGTTTAATACCGGGTTACAAACTGGACCGGTTTGCAGGTCCAGGGTCAAGAACTGGGTAGGAACCGGCAAATAGGGCTGGTTTCGGGGAATTGAGCGAGCCGGTTTTGAAACCGTTTGGGAATACGAACCGTTTTTTGCCCATCTGTAGATACAGTTCAAATTTTTGTTTTTTAACAACCCTAATAGCAAGGTCTGCAATTTTAAATGACTGGCGTGTATTCTACTAGCGTTTGAAGTTTTGGTTAAAAACTAAAAAGCATTAACGTTGAGGACTAAATGAGCAATGATATCTATGATCTCCATGGAGGGAATAGTGATTGATGTATTTTATTATGGTTTTGCAACTTAATACGCGTAAGTACTCTTTAGCATATAGCAATGACGTCATTTTTCGTCAAAAACTAATACGAATTAAGGATGGCACTAATCGTCCAAACATGTCATTAATATTTAAACTAGGTTTGTCATTTTTATTCACTAATATCTAAACAAAATTTGCAATTTCTATTCCTAACCAAATATGATTTTTTAGAACACCGATCCATGTCTTTCGCCTCCTTACCAAAATGTAAAAGAGTTAATTACACGAAAAATCCATGCAGTTTACTCATATTACGGTTAGACGGTAACTGTAAAAAATTAGATAAATTATTCAATTGTATATAAACCGGTAACATAAAAAAGATCTCCCCAACTTAAATGATAAAGAAAAAAATAATGAGATGTAATGAAAGAGGAAACAGTTTTAAAGTGAATTTAGATAAGAGAAGATAGTTTTTTATTTTATTTGAGGCTGTCCCACACCATGTCTCCCCTCACTTCCGTTACTCGCCCTTTAAATGAGCAGAAAGCGGGAGTTACAGATAAAGCATAAAAAATCTAGAAACACTCTGTGAGAGAAGCTAAAAAAAAAGTATTTCTTCATCAACTTCTCTGAATCAATGTAAAGTAGTAAGATAATAATTAGAGAGTGTGTGTGTTGGTGTTGGTGTTTTAGAGATATTTTACCTGACCGGCGACGGAATCTCGTCGGAAAATGATGACGGGGTTAATCCAAGACCAGAATCTCGAAAAACAGATAGAGAAACAGATCGGATGCATGTCTGGTTTCCTTCACATCTTCGATCGCCAACAGATTTTGGCCGGAAAACGTGTTTACTCCACCAAACGCCTTCCTCCGTCGACAGTAAGTTCTTCTGCGTCACCGGAGTCGGTTAAGTCTGTTCAATCGACGGTGAGTCGAGAAGTAAAGAAGCCGGTGCCGGTGGAGGCGGTGGTTGCAGTACCTGAAAGTCCAGATCGTTTCCAGCGATCTCCGGTGGCAAACTCGAATGCTTTCCCGACTTCAACGCCGCCGAGATCACCGCTGCCGCTGCCGATATTCGAGCTGAAAGAAGGATCGATGAAGAGTCCATGGAAATTCTGCAAAGAAATGCCGAGGCTGTCGCTTGACAGCAGAGCAACGGTTGACTCGAAAGGAAGTCTTCGTCCGAGAGAGATCCGGCGAGATACCGGAGATAACTCCGGTGATGAAAGTTTAGACAAGCAACGACGGTCACCGAGCGTCATTGCGAGACTGATGGGACTGGAGCAGCTGCCGTCTGCCGATTCGTCGGGTCCGGAAACGGTGAAGATACCGGAGCTCCGGCGATCGGCGTCGGAATCTAGAGTTTCGAGAGATTTGTTTCACTCAAGGTTCATCGACTGCAACAATGCCAATAATAATCAGGTGAAACAAGCGAATCAAACAAACAAACAACCCGCTGAAACGAATCTGATCAGCAGCAACAGTGTTCGAGATACTGTCAGACTAACGGAGACGATGAAGTATTCAGCAAAAAACCAGAAGAGTGAGTCTCCGAAAACATCTCAATGGAGGTCTTCTCATCAGAGACGAAGCTTCTTCGATTCAGGAGATATTTTCCCGGAGCCAAAACAGACGCCGACGCCTGTTTATGGAGATTCCGAGAAGAACTTGAAGATCAGAGGAATCGATGAGCAGTCTAAAGATCTAGAAACTTTGAAGCATATTCTCGAAGCGTTGCAGTTCAAAGGTCTTTTACATTCTAACCGACCTGTAAACAGAGACGGCCAACGGAACTTCGTTTACGATTCAAGCTTTTTATCTGATGATTCAAACATGGTTATCATGCAACCATGGCGGTCACCTGCACCAAATCGGAGATTTGGAAACGATTTCGGAGTGAATAGATATTCCGGCGAGATTTCACCGTCGGTCAGTCCAAGAAAGGATCGTGGAGTACTTGATCGGAGCGGCCGGAGTCCGGTGAGAGCTAGAAATTCCCCTACGAGTAATTCGAGAAATGGTAATACGATTGTCAAGAGAAAACCGTTAAGAATCGAAACGGAAAGGAGATTACATGAATACTCTGAATCACGAAGAAATTCACCGATCAATTCTCCGAAGCTTACAGCTAAAAGAAACGGATCCGATTATAATTCCGTCACTAATCGGTCGCCGAGAAGCAAACGACCGACGGAAATGGTTTATTCAAACCAAAAGGTTACCAGAAACATCTTTACGGAAGATGAATCATCATCGTTTTCCGAAAGCTCCGGCAGCACAACTTCTCAGTCGGATCCAGAGGTCTACACACATTTCATGATCTTATAATCTGTCAAATTAATCATCACATTACTGAAAAAAATTACTGATTTACAGTCATTTACTTATTGTTTGGTTTGATTTAACTTCTACTGATCTACAGAGACCGAAAATGGAGGAAACCAGAGACGGAAAAAGCCTGTTAGCGAGATGCGACAAATTACTACACAGTATAGCCGAGATGAACAGTATCACCGAGTCACACACGAGTTTCAACTCAGTTATTCCGAGTCCAGTTTCTGTTCTCGACTCAGCTTTTGACAAGGATGAATCGTCGTCTCCGTCACCTGTCATGAAACGCAGCATTGATTTCAAAGGTACGCGCACACACACACACACACACACACACAAATCACAAATGTTCAGATTTCAGAAAACAAATCTGCATATCGTTCGCATGACGTTTCCACGTAGACTCCGGTGGTTTCAAACTGCAACGTGTCATAATCGGATTGGTGATAAAAACACACAACGTTTCTTTATTCTTTGTTTTCATAACGATACACAAATCAGTCCACAATATTGTAAATGCCATAGGCTTATCTTAGCAGACTAATGCGTACAAAACTTAAAATGTACCGATGGTTGCCGTCACGTGACCATCACAGTCTCACAGGTGGCTATCGTCGGTACTCTGACGACGACGGCGTCCTAAGGTCAAATTTTCATTGAATGATCGTCGGAGTAACTGATATCAATGTCAGTGTTTAAATTTTGACAGAGACTGATATCAGTTTTTTGTTCACCGATAATGGCGGGATTATGCATTAACTGATTCTGTTCTGTTAATTGTTTCATTATTGGACAGATCTCACCGTTGATCTGGAAGACGACATCTGGCGCTCGATTATTTCTCCGGCGTTATCAACCAACAACGAAGATTTCATATCTGACGATTCTGATTTGACATACATATCAGAAATACTCCAATCATCAAAATACTTATCCGACGACTCCACCGTCTTCTTCTTCCTCGAAAAGCATCGATATCTCGCCGGAAACGACTCATCAAAAGTTTCAAAACTCCGGCGGAAGCTCGTGTTTGACGTCGTCGGTGAAATCACCTACCGGAACAGCGAATTACCTCCATGGAATTCAATATCGGCAACAGAATCGAACGATTCGATTAAGCAAATTTGTTCTGAATTTCAGAAGATCCGTGAGGCGGAAAAAGCGGAAAACTCGTCGGATCAGAAAAAATATCTCGCCGGAAGCAATGGCTGGGAAGATCAGCCGGTGGAGGTGTCAGAAGCCGTGCTTTACATCGAACGGTTGATATTCAAAGATCTGGTGAGCGAAACAATCCGAGATCTCGCTGAGTATGCCAGGAAAACTATGTTGTTCGCGCCACGAAGGAAATTGGTTTTTTAATTTTTAGAATAATTGGAGATGCAGGAAGGAATCCGTTAAGTTTAATTTTCCCGCTCTTTTTTGTTTGTGTTATCAGTTTAGTATGTGTGGTAATATTTGTTCTTATATTAGTGTTTGGATATTATATTAAATAAAATTTTAAGGAAGTATAAAGGGAAAAGATGTATCGATGGAGCGATTTGGACCATTATATATCGGTCACTGTTGGAATCTCTCTGGAAATAGAGGGACTGAAAGTGATATTTCAAGGAAGCATAAAATGGGAGGTAGTGGGCTCACTATTTGATAGAAGAAAAATTGATATATTTTATATAAGCAGAAAATTAATACACATAACGTTATGCGATTTAAAATAAAGGTTTATATGGGTCGGTGCAAGTCAGTTTTTAGCTTCATTCGTATCCAAAACCGAAATTCGTTTTGTGTTTTCTAAAACCTGTATAAGTGTGTTTTCTCGGTTTTTGCTTTTGTTTGATTTTGGTTTATTTAATTCAGCTTTAGATCTTTAGTCATTGAAAAAAAACAATATAAGGTATTGTATTTGACGAATAATATATCAGCTAGAGTATTACTTCACATTCAAAACTATATAAAAAATTATAAATTCATTGAAGTTGATTATATCCAGACAAACATTTGTCATTCATTTTTTATGTTAGGCAAAACCGCAAACAACCTAAACTTTCTATTTTATAGGATACTTATCAAATCTGTGTGTATCTTTTTGGATTCGGTTATCTCGTTTTGTGTCAGTTATTTTTCAGTTTCACGCACACCTTTATTAGGATGTGTGGTGTCGTTATTTTTGTGCGGCACAAGTGGTGAGCTGGCCATTGACGCCTACGTGGGATATCTCCCCCATCCACTCCTTGCCGCTATAACAGCAACACGTCATGGGAAATCCACGTATTTGCACATTGATTCTCCTCTTTCAATTTTTCATTTTACCCCTATTGTCCTTCGAAAATTTAATCAAATTTACTCTTTTGACTCATCTTGGTAGTAGTGATATATATTTAACTTTAGTGAAATAGAACAGTTTGCAAATTAGGATACAAGATGTATTTCTTGTAAGTAGAGGGGTTGTTGTGTAGTAAGGTTATTAATTAAATAAATGAAGTGGTCCGTGTGTTTGTGAAGCGTCGCAACGCTTTACCAGAGATTAGATTACATACCCATTATCGGCAACCGTTTGTAATATCCCAACACATGAATTAAATAATGAATATCATATCATTTCTTCAATTGTTATGTTGTTAATCTTGATTTCGTTTTCGATTCAATTGCCGACCGATTCGATCATATAGGGCCATCACAGTGGAGTGAGTACAGTAAATGGAAGTGGTCCACAACCATAGTCATAAATCTTTGCACGACAACAATGATTGATGCTGTTGTGTGTCTTCTTAAAAGACGTACGTGAGCAATGTTTGGAAACCTGAACTAATAATTTACAACACACTTGTGTCAACCTATCGAATAAATTCATAATAAAGCGATTGTTTTGAGGTTATCTTTTCACTTTGTTACTCTATCAGGAAATTACTAGAACCAAAAATTAAAAACTACAACACTATTGTATGTATTCTTAACACCGTTTATTTACATCTGACCAAAAAATAAGAACACCAATAAAATAAGGTATGCCTTTTTGGTACTAGGACGTAACTATGTTTACAAGGTAGGAAACTTGAGAAAGTAGAAACACATGCATGTTGGTTGTATTTGATTGCAATTTGTGTCGAGCACAACCTGACCCACCATTATCCAACCTATTAATTAATACAACTCCAAAAACATTAATTTGATAATGGCTTTCATTGTTTATATAAATGGTGGTTGTTCGTAAAGTAAGACATGTGATCATCACTTGCATAGATAGTTGATCAAGATATTACGAGTTGACCATAAGTAGTGATTAATCATGTGATTATATGATTTTAACAAAGTGTGTTTTGTTGATATTCTATTATAATTGACTGAAATCCGTGTCTTGAAAATAAAAGATATGCAAAGTACTCCAAATTGTATTATCATACCGGTGTGATAAACAAACCGGTGTGATAAACAAAATATAAAGCCGATACGAGAAATAAGTTCAGGTGTTACATGGCTTATGTTAACGTCCTCTACACCGAGAGATATTTGATGATAACATGCGAAAATTTTTCACGTTGTTCATTGCTTTTGTCAATTTTAAAGGACGTTAATTGATGTACAAAGTTAAAACATACATTCATTTTATCTTGTGAATATATATATTGATAGAACATGACATAAAACCTTACGACGTGTGTAGTTTTCTCTTTATTATGTGACCGGATATTTCATGTGATCGAATAAGAGATACTATGATGTGCAAAGCATAGCATACGATGCTTTGAATAAGTGGCACCTAATTTTCTTTCCGATTATGCAATGACATCATAACATTCTTTTCATGTGTGATGTGGTGGATTGAACGGTATAAAGTTGTAGGACATGGTTTTAGACACTCCATGATGTGCCATTTTTGTCTAGAAATATTATCTCATTAGGTGCAAAGAAACCCATTGGGTCAATATGTTGGAGACAAAAAAGAAAAGGTATAACCATAATATTATACATATTGTGAATCCATCTTACTATTTAGTAATGGCACTTAGGTTATTATTTATAGGGTAAATTATTAAAGGGTTCTTACAGTAAAAAAGATTGTTAGCAAGTAGCAACTCATAATATGTAAGTTTTCTGGGTGGGTTTTCCAGGTCCCCATGTCTTGATTTTTAGGTGGAAAGATAATCCATGTGTCAAAGTGATCTCAGGTGTCTGACATTTGTTATTCAAAAAACAATATAGTTTATACAATATAGTTTATAGCATCTTCATAAATTTACGTAATTAAATAATGTTATTACATAATAATGTATAATCAAATTATAACTACTAGTAATAAGAATTTAAAAAGTTGTCAATTTAACAACTTTGTAAACACTTATTACTATAAATAATTTTTCATAGATAACTGATTGCGTTACAAGTTAATATAAATCATTATTCGGATATAATATAAATTAGTTAGGAATTCTTTTTAAATTGGAAATCCCATAATTTCGATGATGAATTTATAAATAAAACCAAAATCGCAATTTGGTGTTTATTTTATTTAGAAAGTGATAAAAAATTAATATTAGAATTATAGAAAATTAAAAGAAAAAAAATTACCTGTGATTGACACATGACATTTTGAAAATACTTATTAGAGTTAGATTTTTTTTTTATATATATTATTACCTTTAGTAATATACATATGAATATATGGTATTATACAAAAGTTTATAGAAGTATTATAAAGCTAGCCTTAACTTTTCAAAAATCTTAGTTAAACATATGGGTATATATAAAATAAAAAAAATAATATCCTTACTAAGTATCAGAATTAAACCATTAAATTGTTAGTGGTAAGTACTTTGTATTAAATCCCCTACTACCATTTGCAATTAAAGATATCTAAAGGAACACATTGCCTTGAAACTTACAATGTCATGTATTACCATTGAATTGGTTTATTTACAAGTACTTAGTCAGAGAAATTAATTATAAAAATGACAATAAGGTGAAACAAAAAATGTACCTAGTGTTGAGACAAGTACAAGTAATGCCTGAGAAATATAAATGTGGGCCTGAAAGCCCATTGACTGAGCCCATCTTCTAAGACTAGAGGTTTCTACATCTTGCATGGTGGACCATTCAAGACTTCAAGTTATATCATGATTCGGGTAAGAAGGACAAGTGAGTAACATGTGATGTTGGGAAAGGCTATGTAATGTGACTTTTCATCATACAAGAAAACAAAACAACATACCAATCGTAAGATCACAAATATATGGCTAATGCCACTAATTTTTATTATGTCATAACAAAATTCTTATTATTTGAAGTTAGAATAAGATCCATTCTGCTATTGATTACTTTTAGAAAGTTATAAGACTTTCAACATATACACCTTTCAGGCTTTCAGTTTATTATTTTTCACATCCACTTTTTATTCTCTCCGCTCTCTCAAAAAATACATTGCCAATTTTGTATACACTTCTCATTTCTATGAAATAGATCTCTTAGACCCCCCCGTAATGGGGTGCGGAGAAGGAAGGAAACGGGCGTCCACGCCCCGGAACACCAAAACGGCCCGGCATGGAGGGGGGCGTGAAGGATAACGGCGTGGTCTGCACCACGGCGTGGAGAAGGAGAGCTGATTTATTTATTTATTTATTTATTTTCAACAAATAATAAAATAACACCTCATCCTCCTATTTTTTTACCCATCTCTCTCTCCTCCACTCACCCATTACACTCATTTTCCACCACCCTTCTCTCTCCTACGTAGCACTGACGCGTTATAACCCACCTTTTCTCTACCACTTACCACTACGCATAGCCTTACAATTCCAAGCTTCACCGTTATAGTACGACTCAGAAGAAAAAATATTGACATGTTTTTGAACCAACTGAAGCACTAGCTTTATTTTGTTAATAATATTTTTATTACTTTTTTAAGTTATTGTAATTTGTTTACTTTTTTAAATTAATTATTTTAATACATATCTTAAATTACCCTGGCAAACAGATCAACCTTCCGCCCACGAAATCGCTGAAAGCGTGGCGACTCCGCCCTACCAGGAGGAAACCCACTTTGTGGGAACCAAGAGCATTTTTTTGCTCCGAGTGAGACTCCTACCTGGGACCTCCCACTTAGGAAATACCCAGAGTACCATTGGGACAAATACCTCTTGGTAATACATATCTTAAATACAAGTAGATATTCTAAAAAAGGTTAAATGGGTAAGGTGACGTGTAATGTGGGAAGAATAAAGAAGAGAGTCCTGGAACCCCAACGACTAAAAATCTAACAGCTATAAAAACCGGTTTAAATAAAACTTCCCTTCTATTCGGTTTTGATTAAGCCCAACATCTATATTATGATTTTCAGCCCATAATTACTTTGCATGTAAGGCGTACTCATTTGTGTCCGGATGTCGTGCGAGCAAAGATATGACTTATGGTAAAACCATCACAAGACCTTCAAACGCATTTTGAGGTTTATTCTTATAAGATGAAATTCATATATGAGACATGTTATTCATACACATATTTTCAACATTATATTGGCTTTAAAGTTAGGGTTTTTTTTCCTTTATATTACAAAAAGCTTCACATTTAAAAAACGAAATAAATGTAGTTAAACAAAAAGAACGCACCTTATAAAAATGTATGATTTATTTCTAATGCTTGGTGTCTAGATTTATTGTATATTCAAATATATGCTTATTTTGATTGTACGTAAAGCTATTTTAATGGTACCTAAAGTTTTCTTTTTTTTTTTTATTTATTTGTTTAAAATCAATTGAAAAAAAAATAGTTATTTCTGTGGTATAAATCTTAACGTGTTCCTTGTATTATATGTGGTATATATAATTTTTAAGTGTTTTTATATATGATTGCCTCGCGTATAAAAAGCAGTGCACTTTATCGCTTCGTGCCTCGGTTTTTTACCATGTACGGGATAAAAAAAATCGGCTACTTCTGAATTAAAGTTATAGATTTACCACTGAAGTTAGGCACGTCAATATAATCATATTCTTTGTTCATACATGATATATCATTTCAAGTAGTTTAGATGCGACATTATTTAGTTATTACTACAATAGACACACGGTTATAAAACGTCTATCTAGACTAGAACCATTATCATTTAAAAACATATAGCTGAACTATTCAACATCAAAGGTAATATTATTATTTTTTTTATTATGATGCGAAGTTATTTAAGTTTCAAGACATTTAAGTTAACTTTATTGAAATAAAACTAAATGACTAATTTTGTTTTTTACAAGATTTGAACTCTCTTTTTGTTACGAGTCTCAAATCTTACCAGTATTCTCCAACCTTTCACTCCAACTTTATTTAAATAAAAATATCAGTTTTTTTTTCTTTTTTTAGCTCACTTTAACTTCATCTTATATGAGATTTTGTCCCAAAAAAAATCTGTTAAATAATTAAATTATTATCATCAATGGACAATGGCCCCAACACCTCATAGTTATCCCTAGGAAATTTTCACTTTAGATTTCATTTATTATACCAACCAAATAATATAACCATTTTATTAAGAAACAACACTTTAATTACCACGTGAGTACGTGGCAACTTTTTCATCTTATTCAAACCCACCTTTAATGTCTACTATCAAAAGAAATTTGATGGCTAACCATATTTCTGAATTAAATTCCAACACGTTAGCAACCAGCTTCATCATATATTGCATCATGCGACATTGAATATCAAGTACATACTTGATTTCAGCTCAATAACAAAACCGAATTTGACACAAAAAGAAAACCGAATCATCAGAAGAAATTAAATCAGACTCTAAATACCCTAGTTGCACATGCGATTGCAATCGGCCTTTTTGTGATATGTTTTTGTTTTAGGACCGAGAGACGGTCACTTTTGTGACATTTATGGTTAGAGGTGTTTCTGTTCATCGGCCCCGCGCAAAATGTGAGCTTTTTTTAGGTTTTTGTATTGATTTATTTAATTTTCTTTTTGTGTTTTTTTTTTAATGTTTTGGTTATAAAGTTTCTCTTTTATTGAAGTTTTCTTTATCGTTGCATCTTCTCATGTGTGTTTGTATATATATGTGTTTTGAGGCACACGTTCTTGTAAAGTTGTTCGTATTTGAGTTTAAATCTTTGTATAAAAGATGATATACAGGAGTCAGGACTTAAAATTGCTTAAAAAAGTACATAAATTTGGGAACCATCAAAACGTATAATTATACCTGGTCATATAACCAAATAAAAAAGATATACATAAAAAGAAGTTTCACCTTTTCCCTATTTCTTTCTTTATATCTCCTCTCTTGAACGGTTTAAATTTCTTTATCAATACAAAATTCCTAGTTTAGTATTTAGTCAAAAGAGATCTAAAACTCTAAATCAGTTTTAAGTTGAGCTCCTGAACACATACACTAAAAGGATCGGGTTAAGGTTTAGATTAGTGGGGTTGAAGTTTGTATCGACTTAACCCATGAACATATTTAGTTGTCTGCACGAATTATCTCTAACTCAAGTGATTAATTCAGCGTGCATATGAACACATATATGAATTGAATATTATAACGTACTTAACTTAAAGAACAATATCTTGGGTAATGCACATTGGAGGAATGAAATTTACAAGAAAATAGTTGGCATGTAGTATTCATCCCAATATTAGAAGTGATATTTGGATTGACGATCTTTATCACATTCGAGTGAAGCATTATTGTGATAAAATTGTATCATTCTTAAAGACAATATTGTAAAGGTAATCATTATCTTGACTAGTGAGAAGTAAAGATATGACCATTGTCCTACAAGTAAAATGCGTGTAAAGGTGATCACTCTCTTACAAGTAAGATGTGTGTACGTAAAGGTGATCACTAGTTCTCATTGAAGATAAAATCTTGGTGGATACAAAAAATTAATTGTAACTGGGATTAGTTAACACCCACTTGGACCAAGTAAAACTCATATAGAAAAACATAATTGCCTAATGGTGAGGCTTTTCTTTATTGTTAAAATTAATAATGAACTTGTTTAATATAAGCTAACATTGAGTTTGATAAGCATTTACTAAAATTAGTAATGGACTTGTGGTTAATTTAAATTGGGTTTATATTGTTAGTTGGAGCCGCGGGTCTCTCACGAAGCAGCCTCTCTAACCCATTGGGTTTAGGGATAAGGTGTGTCATCCCATTCTCCCCAGACCCTACGATTAGTAAGATTTTATTGGGTATGTTTGTTTGTTTGTTTGTATTTATAAATTAAAACTGAATTGGTAGATTGCAAAATTTTAGGGAGAGTCGTATTTCTACACATATATATTACTAAAAACGGCTCCTATATCTCCTTATCTGCTAAAATTAAGTCCTTTTAGTTCCAATCATTTGCTTTTGACACCAAACTTCATTTATCTCACAGTTCAACATTAAATAACTTTTCAAATTAGAAGAATGAGTTAAAAAAAACGTATTTGTTTTTGTTCTTGTGTAATAGAATTAACTCTTTAACCACATGTTCTGATTTTACTCTTCTGAAATATGAGTCAATTTCAAAATAACTTTTAACTGAATAATTTTATCATGAGTTTTGATTTCTTTTTCTTCTAATAAGATTTGAACCCTCCGTGCATGAAAAGGCTACCAAAGACCCTTTGATTTTTTATTTTATAGTTACCAAGGATTACAGAAAGAATAGTCTAAGATAATTTATTTAAAAAGATTATTCATTTCACAAGTAATATTTATTTACAAACAAATACGGAAGTGTTACATTTTGTATCATGTCTTTATTATATATTCTAAAACAATCTTGATTTTATGTCCGAGTTTACGGTCAATACTAGTAAATAAATCTATTCTAAGCCGGTATAGAGTCGTTTTGTATCCGTACAACTGTCAAATACATTAACTTTTTTTTACTTTCAGAAATCGTTACAATTTTGTCTTGATGCACACCTATCAAATGAGCATTGGACAAGATGTGACCAATCTCTGTAATGCTCATTCTAATAATGGGCTTTAAATGGGCCTGTAAGACAGATTGGCCCTATCTCAGTTGTACCTGTTTAGAAAACTGTAAATTTATTTATGGATCATACCCCACTGGCCCACTAGTTTCAGATAATTAATTCACAAAACAAAATTAAAATATAAAGCTACCAGCATGGGATCTTTGCCTTCTCAAAAGGGTACAACATCTCTGCCAATAGCAGTCCTCACATGCAATTGTTACGCATTATCACTTGTACCTTGTTATTATTGTTTGATTTGGGTGATGCATAAACAGTATAAAATTGTCTACTTTCAGAATAAAGGATAACAAAGTGACCGATAAAGAGAACACGGTTCACCTTATTTTGCAATACCCAGGTTCGGTTTCGAGAAACTTAAAAAAGTACGGCAACCGGGCGGAAAAAAAAAATTTGTCCCTCAAAAAAGAGCTTAATAATTTATATATAAAAGATGAATAATACGATAATAATTATTATAAAAATTAACAAACCAATGTAATGTAGCAAAAATAATATAATTTAAATACCTAAACGAATCGTGGGGCTCTCCTAACATTATGTGATGTGTCATACAATATAACTTAATCAGTAATTAGGGCTCATTGAAGTTACTAGTTCCTAGGCTAAATACTAATTAAGTTTAAAATATTTTACGAGTAGTAACTAGTGAGTTTATTGACATATTTTAAAATTTGAAATTGGATTTATGTTTTAATGAGTAGAAACTAAATATAATAGACCTATATATATATATATATATATTTTTTATATTTATATATATATATTTTTTACATATAAAAAATATATATAATTTCTTAAAAATTATGACTCCTCTATACTTTTACACCCTGAGCGGTCGTCCACCTTGACTTTCCTTCCGGACTGGCCCTGACAATGACCCCAAACACTCGATTTATTTTCATGCTTCAATATCAAAGCATACTTTTTTCATATAAGCAATACGTGTAGACGTGTAGTGAGAGAGAAAAATTAAGCGTTTGTAAGATGATTAAATGATAGCCTCTTTGCAATAGATGGATGGTGTATCTTAATCATTTATATAAACAGATAAACACCATTAGTTCGTAATTGAAGTTGCTTTTTATCTATGAGGGTATCTAAATCTTCTAGTAATCAACTTAGGGCCCTTTAGTATGATTTAATGAAATAAACGAAAGAATAAAAGATGCGAGGTAATTTAAAGAACACGGGAAGAAATTGATCACTACCATTATATTATCCCTTCTTGTTGCCACTGCCCAATGGTAATGAAATTAAATATTGCTTCTTGATGAGTTGTATGCACGGAAAAGATTGAGAATTAAATATAATTCATTTGTCAGAATATGATTCAGGTCATTGTTTGGATCATGGGTCGGGCCAAAGTTCAGGCAATGGGTCGGGTCGTGGTTTGATTCATTTGGGTCATGGGTTGGAACATAGGTCAGGTCAAGGTTGAGTCATGAGTCGGATAGCGGGTCAGGTCATGGTTCGGGTCGTGGGTCGAGTCATGTTTGGTAAAAAAATTGCTCACAAAATTTTGTTGGGAAATCAAAGAAAATAATGACATGTAATTTTTTTTCTTAGAATAACTTTGCATCAGAAAAGAAATGTGTAACTAGGGGTGTTAATCGGGTCAACGTGAACGGGTTTTGGTTTAAACGGGTCGGGTTTAAGAAAAAATATTTTTGTTGACTCGCAACCTGACCCAAATAAGATGCGGGTTAGTCAGGTTTGAGTTAATCGGGTCGGTCCGGTAGGGTTAACATATTAAACGGGCTTCAAGATCAAGTCCCACTTTGCCACTCTGCCACTCTTTCAGAATATTTTTTAATTTGTTTTAATCATGTTTGAGCTTTCTTAGCCTACTCTTTCAACCTAAAATCACATGGGATTTAGGAATGTGGGTATGTAGCCATATATGTACACTCGGTACATAATTCATAATAAATTGGGCATTTATGTACACACGTACACTACATATTTCATGACTTCTATAAGGTTACGAATGGACTGATCTATTATCGTAACTAGGGATTTTTTGTAAATAAGTATTTAGGTGGAAAATTTAATAGGTTTTATAAATATTTTATTTAAAAAAAAAAAAGTAATCCTCCTTATTCGGGTTAATCGGGTTAACCCGAAACCCAATTAATTCATAAAAATAAACCCGAGTCCCGACCCTATTAATAGTTTGGGTTCATTCGGCGGACCGGAATAACGCGAATAACACATGTTGACTCGATTAACACTGACCCTATTAAGCTTATTCGGGTTTGAGTCCGATTTGGTATTTTCGACACCTCACAGTGTAAGTATAGTACATGAGACAATGAATTCTTTGTATATAAAGCAATTTGCATCTATGTGGTTTGTGATTCTGTCACGTTGAGTCCTCATCACATGGATGTTGCAATCTGAGTCCCTATAGTTTCTGAATTCTGTTAATCACATCCCTCCTGAAACGTACATATTAAAAGGCTTCGTAAATCATTAAGAGATGAACTAAACAGCTCATACCTCTAACCAATTAAGACGTAGCTTTTAATAGAATTATTGAAAAGCTATCAAACAACCAATAGGTTCTTAGGTTGAGATGATTTTATCTTAAAGAAATTGTTTGTTAGGGTAAAAAAAAAATTATGACCGCCATTAATGAGCCTTATTTTAGGTAGGTGTGCGCGTGACTTGTAATTATAAGTGATGTGGTCCCTTAAAACAAACACTTTATTTTTTACCAAACAAATTTTCTACTTATCGACTCATGAAATAATGCAAGCAGAATTAGAAGTATACGGCAAAATGGTCCAATCAATATTAAAGCGTACAAGGATTTGCTTCAGGTCTTCAACGATCTTGTAGTCTTGTACTGTTGTTTAGTTACAGAAGAAATATATGTATGTACATATTAATTAGTAATATTATATCTTCTAATCAAAAGTTCATAACGTAGCAAAATAGTTGGCTGAGATGTTTGTATCTTTGTAAACATTTTAGTTTACATAAGATGTCATTATATTTTTTCAACCACTCTTTGGTTGGTTTTAATAAAACTGTTTTTGCTGTTTAAAAAAAAAATAAAAAATAAAAATAAACCACTAGGCTGAAATATCACTATGAGTCATGCCCTTTATACAATTATAGTTATTTCGTATATTAAACCCATTAAAAAAAATTTTGTTTATTTAATATATCTAATTGGGGGTCGAAATTTTGATTTTTTTATATATATTATATCAAAAGGTAATTATAACAGAAACATATATGATTTAACAGTCAAAACAATTTAACTTATTAAAGTTTTAATCTATTTACAAATGATACAAAGAATTAGAGACCTATGAACTCATAAAACAATTAGAGTAGCTTTAGATTTACAATTATTATTGTTAAATATAAAAGCCCACTTATAATAACTTTCAAGAGAGTGAGAGACGTCCCTGATATTAATAAATTTTAGTCATAAACTCATAATTCATAAACCAGGCAAAACATGGCAGGTTCCAGTTATCTAGTTTTAATCGTTTGTTCAAGTTTTGTAAATGCGGTTGCTGACAGAGCTTTGTGTAAATGGCCCAATATAACTTTTAAGAGTGATGAAAAGTCAATAAATGTGTGGCCTAAATGGGATGGTCTCCGGTTTACCATAAAAAATAAAAATTGTGAGAAAAAAATTCTATATCGTTGCAATATGACCGGCTATCGTTGTTGCAGTATTCCCTTTAATTGAAGTCAATTTTATTACAAGACTAAGCATCTATACTTAGCACCACTAATTAAGTATTACTGTAAATAAATATTGCTAATCGTAACTAACAATTATAAAAATAAATATTGAGTGTTTTATGCCTATCTTAACCACTTTTTTCAATCCATATAAAATGGAGTAAGTTATTTAGTTTATAATATATCCTCTAAGCTAATATGCATCAATGATGAGACTTCATTTGTTCTAGTTGTTAAGGGAGTTAACTTAAAGCGGAACCGTATGCTATTTTTACCTAAACTGTTTTTCTATATATTTTTATTCAGAAGTATTAGTTTATATAAAATTTTATTTTTGTATACTTTTTTGAGATATCTAACAACCAATATAATTGTTTTTAATAAACCTATCATGTTAACATTTTTCAACAACTCTGATATTATCATGTAAACGCTGGCAAAGAAACTAGAAAACACTACCAAAATATGACCAATAACCACAATAAAAGAAAGTAACATTAACTATTAACCAAACAACCCATTTATAAAATTTGACACCCAATTAAGATAACACTTGAATCAAGACGTAATTAACATTTTTCGTTTATAGCCATTATCAGTTAAAGTGTTAAACTTATCAATTATATATCTAATCATCGAATTTTCAGAAGTCAAAGAGTCAAAGCAATGACAATCTTAGAAAATATCCATAAAATTAAAAAAACAAGTAACTTATCTCAAACATACATCAACCTACAACTTCATGAGATCACACAAACCAACATATCATCTCATGTTCAATCCTACACAAATCCTTAACAGTTAACACTTAACACAACAAACATGCTACAGTCAAAATGAAAATAAGTCAACAATCAAAGTCAAACCATGTTTTGACCTTTTAATTAAAATCCAGAAACAAAATAAATGACAAATCTAGTTAACATATGTTGTCAAACTGGTTCATTCCTTGGTGGTTTTGTTGATCAAAGATTTATGAATGTGAGGAATAACACCACCGCCCGCAATAGTACCTTTGATTAGCGTGTCCAGTTCTTCATCACCACGAATCGCCAGCTGGAGATGACGTGGCGTGATCCTCTTCACTTTCAAATCCTTGCTGGCATTTCCGGCCAACTCAAGCACCTCTGCGGTTAAATATTCGAGTATTGCAGCTGAGTAAACCGCAGCGGTTGCACCTACTCGTCCGTGTGCAGATGTTCTTGATTTGAGATGTCGGTGAATTCTCCCAACCGGAAACTAAATTATGAATAAAATAATAATTGTTAAATTAACAGCGAATATATCCTTGATGAAATTACATAAAGAAAATGTACAATTATGTTAGTATAGGAGTGTAATATTAATAAAAAAGATTCAATAAAATACAATTGATTTTATCTTAAATTGACTACTTAATTAGCATTATATTACATGAATTCGAACATAATATGTCTGCTTAACAAAATCCATCTGCACTAAATTCAAAACATAATATGAACAAGCAATTTTGAACCAAAAGTGGGACTTTTTTTATGAAACTGAAACCTAGTTAAAGCGAAAGTACAGTATTTTACTAATTAAAACAAAATATTTAACCAATAGGGATGATTGAAGGAAACATAACCAGATGTATGCACATAAACAACATTACTTTAATAAATGCTGGAATTTAATGCGTTAACAAATTAGGGTTTTTGCAGAGAACCTGAAGACCAGCTCGAGATGATCTTGAAGTCGGTCTCTTCTTATCTTTATCCTTGTTCGCCGCCGCTGCAGCTGCCGCTGTAGTTTTTCCTGCCAACAATCCCTTCCCACCTTTTCCCGCCATTTATGAACCTGCAAAACAACTTACCAGTACCCTGAATTAGAACTTAAAATACCGAGTTTACAGTAATAAATGAAAAATACATGAAGATTTAGGGTTGAAATAGTCATAGAAGTATGATTAGAATAACAGATCTAGCTAAAACAACATTTGTTCTTACAAAACCACAAGAATATATCGTAGTTAGAGCCATAAAACAAAACTATGACTGCATTCGCTTTTAATTGGTAGAAAAAACAATCGTAAACGGAATTTAGGACATGTAAAACACAAGATTTATCAAATAGACGCTTTAAAAAAATGGAATTCAGACTGCTTCAACCTACGATAATCGAACAGATCATAGTAAACACAAACCTGAAAGATTGAAATACAGACGAAAGAGAAAAAAAAATCTTCGTAAGTGAACAAATTTGGTGAGGGGTTTCTTGTTTGACGATTTATGAGCTTCGAGAGTGAAATTTGTTTGCTTTTGGAGGGTTGGCGGCAAAATATAGAGGTGGGAAATATTAGGTTTTCAAAAATTTTCACAACCCATATCGATCGGGCCGGTACATAATATTTTATAACATGAAGTGTGTTTCTAGCCCAATAAATGAATTGCATTATGTTAAAATATGAACAATGACCTATGACCTATGAATTGCATTATTATGTTAAATAAATGAATTGCATTATGTTTAAATATGACCGAGTCTATGACCATTAATTAATATTACAATTTACAAGTATTAGTAAGTTAAATGAGCAGAAAACTGAATTAATCGAACCAGTGGCGGAGCTTAAACAAAGACATTTAGGGAGCCGGAGATTTTTTTTTTTTAATTGAGGGAGGTCGGACTATATACGTAAAATTTTCGGACAAAAATCTTGAATTTTACACTAAAGATAAAAAAAAACGACATGGGTCGGGGCCACCTAAGCTCTCACTAAGCTCCGCCCATGAATCGAACAAAAACCGAATTAATAGAAACAACCTAGTCTAACAGAAAAACGAACCGAAAAAACCAAAACATTTACTTTGGTTTGGTCTTTTCATTTCCTAGTACAAAAAGAAAAACGAAGAGAATTAGCTAATGTTTATATTTTTTGTAAGTGTGTTCATAAATTTATGTGTGTATGTATGCTAATATATGTATTGGTTTTATAATTCTCAATGATTAACTAGCTTGTAATGAATTATATATTTTGTAAATATAATAGTTTTTTCACACACTTGAATTTGTAAAGTTAATGAAATATTTTGGCTAGTGCTGATTCACATCGTCTCACAAATTAATTAATATAATATCTAGTGTTGTAAATGTCGATCAAACATTTTGGCTAGTGTTGTTTCTTTAATATTTTGTTACTTTAAACCAACCAAAAACCAAACTAAAACCGCTAAAAAACCGAAAACCAATCGGTCAAGAAAAACTAATCTTTGTTCTTAACTTTTTTGTGTTTATAGTGATTCCTATATTATGTTAACGTAAAGTTTTTGATGGCTATGATTTTATATCAAGTCTTTAGTTTTATCTTTGTTTTACTTGATTATATGTATAATGTTTGAGATTAAGATGTTGATTATTATTTTTAAAAACAGTAGATGTTCGTTTGTGTTCGTGAATCGTTCGTAAACAAGTATAATTTCATAATGGACGAACACGAATATGAAATTTTGTTCGGTTCGCGTTCGTTATCAAACGAACATGAACAAAGACTAGTTTGTTTTTGTTTGGTTTGTTTAGAACCCTAGATTCGAGTCTAACTAGGTGTATAACCATCTTATATCAATTTGTTATGAAAACGTAAACTCCAAATATTGGATTGTTTTCTATAAACTTTCTTATTATACAATTACAGAAAAAAAAAATTTAACTCCTTTCATAAATCGACATGTTTGTAAAAAATTTCACGTTAAGTTAAATAACTAAAACGGGCTTGAACTGATTAATGTCAAGAATCAGTAGTTTGCCGTCTTTTGGTCAGATTTATTGAAATCCTTTCTTAATGACCGAATAATATGAAAAGGAAAATATTTTGGTCAAAAATTAACTTATATCAATTTTAGTTATTCCAAATTAGATTATGTGAGGCTAAGTGTTTGTATCAATT
>WOUH02000001.1:1116192-1141161 GCA_009936405.2 Stevia rebaudiana
ACTGCAAAACAGAGGTTAATAGCAAGTGTAAATGAGTGCGCGTTGTGTGTCTTAGGGGTTCCCTCGATTCGTTTATATGTAAAAAAGATTACAACGGTAAAATTAAGCTAACTATATCCCGGATTATTCGGGATAATATTCTTCTCCTCTCGAAAGACTTCGTTGGCCGAGTCTTCTTCAGATCCGCTTTTCATGGTATGCATTCAAACATTCCCCCACGTTGTGTAAATCGTGGGTAAACCTTGGAAATAACCGTGGACTAACTGCTATGAATATTTGCGTCGCTTATATCTTCAAATATCCCGAAATATTCTGAAATATTCTCGAACGTGTTTACCTGCAAGACTTAGTCGTAACCTGTTAGTACAAATAATAGGATATTTCGAAATATCCTTAGATATCCCGAAATATTCCAACCCTAACAGAAAACTACAGAAGTGAAACGTTATTATTAAAATTTAAAAATTTTCCTAGAAACTACAAGAACAAACTTTATAACATAACACATCATAAATCAAAACCACAATATTATGCCTATCTGTTAAATACTTATACCAATAACAAATTTCTTTAATCACAATCACATTTTATTGAACAGACAATCACATATAATTCATTATTTCTTCACTTCAATTCATTTCGAAGTTTCAAAAAACGGCAAAGGTCCATCATCAAAATCCACATGAACCGGGAATCCATCAATCTCACCCGTCCAAGGATTCACCTCATCATAATCAACGGTCCTCCTTGCACGCCACACCACACTGCTACACTTAAAACCCGACCCGAACGCCATCTGCCACACCCGGTTCCCTTTCTTGACCCGACCCTTTGCTTCTGCATATGCCAGCTCATACCAAACGGAGCTGCTGGATGTGTTACCGAACCTATATAACGTCATTCTAGAAGCTTCCATTGCAGACTCACCAAACCCTAAATTCTTCTGCAACTCATCCAACACCGGCTTCCCGCCGACGTGCGGGAGGAAATGATCAACCGCGGTGCCGTAATTCGGTACGTACGGCTTGATTGTCAGAAGTTTTCCGGCGACGGCGTTGGCTAGGTACCGGAGTTTTTCCGGTACCGGAAGGATTAGGTAACCGAGGGTGGTTACGTTTGATGTGACGACGGAGGATGCGGATTTGAAGAGGTTTTTGGTGACGGTGATGCCGATTCTACCAGCGGTGTCTTCTTCCTGAATGATGCAGTTGTATGATTGGTCGGAATGTGATTCGTTTGTGTGAACGGTGTGGAGGAGCTCATACTTGCAGGTACGGCGGTCGGAACGGCGGTTGGAGAGGAGGACCGCCGCACCGCCGACGCGGAAGAGACAGTTGGTGAGGAATTTGGAACGATCGTCTCCGAGATAGCAGTTTTCGGTGATGCTTTCAGTACTCACTACCAAGGCGTATGAATCACGATGCACCTGTGAAATTTTTAACAGTTTTTCATCAAATGATAAAATATAAATTTTTTTTTTTTACAAAAAGTGTATATATTTTTGCCAATACACCTCAGAATTTTTGTTGAAGTGCAGCCAAAGTTCATGAATTGTTTAAATATTTTTGCGAGTAGACTCAGTTCAGAAAGACCAAATTCACTTGTCATACCGGCAGCAGTGCAGCACATTCAATTTAGAATAATACAGTTTGGGTAATAAAAAATAAAACTAAATTTTTTCCAATTGTATATGATACCAAATTTTTACGATACATATATTCTTTAACTATGCTGTAAATAGAGTATTAATTTAAATGACTAAATGAAACAGTTGTGACCATACAATAGATTATTATAGTATACAAAAAAAAAAAAGTTTTATGGACACGCTGAACGGCCTGAGACTTTGACCCAGAACGTCGCAGATGGCAACTGATTAATGGTTTTAAAGTGAAGCCAAGGGACAACGTTCGAACTACTATCACTGTCTCGCACTCGGATTAAGACTCAAATAAATTATTAAATTATACCATACACTATTTTTAAGAAACCATTTTTCTTCGTGACAAGAAATTTTGGACCTATTTTTCGTATCAAATTGAATATTAACTTCAAATATCCCTGATAAAAATATGGCTATACCGTCAAAACCAAACTGTTTAGCTAGTCCTCCCAACCCAACCAACCAACCAACCCGGCATGTATGGTTTAGTTTCCGCTAAAAACCATTATTACCTTTACATCCCAAAATATCCGGTAAAACCAACATGACCACCGGAACACAGTAATCTGTCAAAACCAGACCGTGAACACATTAATCCCGACTAACCTGTAGAAGCTGTTCTGCCAGACCAATCGCAATGAGACCCGCACTACAACCCATCCCAACAAGATTATAACTAATTATACCATCTTTAAGCTTATATCTATTAACAACCATGCTAGAAAGAGATGGCATAGTGTTATAAATACAACAATTCACAACCAATATCCCAATATCTTCACATCTCACTCCTGTCTTCTTTAACAACATATCAACCGACCCAAAAACCGACATTTCCATCTCCCTTCTTGAATCTTTCATGCACGCAACCGGAACTGGTTTCAAGTAAACCTCTGATAAATATGTAGAATCACCGAGACCCGATTTTCCAAACACCTTCTTCATGAAATCCAATGTTTCTTCTGAGAAGTAACCACTGTGTTTAGCTTTCTTGATCATGTACTCCTTTGTGCATTTTTGAGTGTCGGGAGGTTTGTAACATGCAAAGTCTATTAAGTAAACTGTTCTAGAAGTTCGTCTGTTCATGTAGAAACATAATAGAAGAAGCCATGTGATCATGAAGGTTAATAAGAGAAGTTTTGATTCGAATCCGAACAGGTATTTTGGGAGATTATTCAAAGTGAAGTTGATGATGTGCATGGTGCTTGAAACTTAGATTATGTTTTTTGATTGGGGATGTGTTTGTTGATGAAACTGTTTATATGTTGATGGTGTGTGTGAGTTTCATGGTTATCGAACTTATAAGAAGTGGTGGTGGTTGTAGTCAACTATACATGGTTGGACTTTGTATACGGGGTGTGGGGTCAACCGCTCCTCGTAATTTTTTTTTGTTAATTTTTATATTGAATGTGTATTAGGGGTGTGTTTTTTACCCGAACCCAATTAAGTGATACCCGAACAACCCAACCCGAATATGACATGAACCCGAACCCAAATGTCATAATTGGGTCGGTATTTACTTACTACATCTCAACATTTGGGTCTACCCGAATACCATTTTATTTTATTTTTTTATAGTAGAATACTAGAATTACATATGCCATAGATTTATATAGTATGGTTAAACCTATAAATTTTGATAGTGTATTTGAACTTACTTAGAAAATATCATCTTATACGTACTGGATTAGAAGAAAAAAAGTTAATAACAATAAATCAGTATTATATTCGTTTAAGTACTATATATGGTTACTCATTTTTAATTGTGATTGTACAGTGTAATATATTTTCATGATCATAATAAACTAAGAAACCAAATTATATCTTTAATTTTGTTGATTGTAACATCAAGTTGATAAATACTTATATGACTTGTTTGGCGAAAAAAGTGGCGATGGTTGCGACAACGACTAGGGGAAGATGTCACCACTTTTGCCATTGCTTGCATGTATAATTGGGATGTAGCAGTGGCATAACGTGTAGAAACCCTAAAATTTTTATGTACTTGATATATTACAATCTTCAATAGATGGTGTACATTGCATGTATATGGTTGGTTAATTATGAAAAAGATGTAAAAAGGGGTAATATATACGTTCTTTACTTGCTGAAATTTACTTTCTTATCATAGACATGACAATATTTGTTATCAACATGTGACATTGTTTGTCAATATACAAACAAATTTTCCAATTTTACACCATTTTTATGATCATCAAAATCTCACAACAAACAAATTGAAACCAGATCTTGTAAAGTTGTGATTCTCCTCCATGTGCAAATGTTGACGTGGGCTTTCAATCTATGTGATAATGTAGCTAAGTTGATCATCTATGGGCTGATATTAAAGTTCTTGACATATCGTTTCTAGAAAAGCAATAAGTCACTGGGCCCGGTCCAGTAAGTTGTTAGGTCATGGGCCTATATGACTTTAATAGAGTTTCATTCGTATATGGAGACATTATCACATTGATAGATCTAACCTTGAGTTGGGGAAGTTTCTCAATTCTTTGTATATTGTACTTGTTTAATTAATTAATGTGTTATTGTGTGCATATGCGTATCTTTAATTTCTTTCAGGTGGTCCCATATTCACTAAAGCTGTTTGAACAAACTTGTATAGTGAGGTGACTTTGTACGCTTGTTGGGTTTGGAAAATGACCATGTTTTAGTACGGTTTGAAGTTTCTCATTATCTACTATTCAAAAGCCTGTAAACTTGCCGTTATTATAGTACTACAACGTGTCAGCCTGTTTACAACATGACTCAACTCATTTACAACTCATACACGTGTTTGATCGTTTTAGAAATGAATTGCCTGAATTTACAAATATGTTGAGCATGTATCATGGCTTTACAAGTAGATGTAAAAGCTTAAACATAAAGGTGGAGGGTATGATACCCACCAACCCTCAAACGTTGGTAATGAAATACTGTCACGTTAGTTCATTTTTACCTTCAACCAACAATCAACTCCGCACACTCTCCTCTACATACATAGACACAACCCTCAGGTATATGAAGCCGATTGGGTACCCGGAGAGTTAAAGTTTCCGCTATGAGACACCTACCCTTAGGTATATAAAGCCTTGATGAATATTAACAGAAGATTGAGATTAACCGCAATGGATGTCATTTGAACTGGTGAGCATTTTGAGTTTTGAGATATCAGATAGTGTGTGTTGAGTGTTGTGATTATAACAAAAACACATACAACACCTATGTATACTAACAAACAGGGGACATAAATTGTCAAAGAAGTGCAACAACTGCTCGTCAAGGGGTTTCCCTACAAAGCATGTTTCATCCTAGATGGCAGGTGGGTTCGCTCGGGTTCGGCTGCTCGCCAACACCTGAGCCTTTGCCACATGGGAGTTGGTGGCGTTCTGTATTCGCAGGGCGTAGGTTGTTGGGTCCAAGGGACCCATTTGGGCTACGAAGAGGCATGTCACTCAGCCTAATTTTGTTGATCAAAACAAAATACATACAAAATTTGTCCACTATGAAACTTGAACTCTAAACAACTTTGCGAGGGACATTATTACACCACACCATGGGTGCCAGTGTACCACTAGGTTTAAGGCCCTTTTAATACAATCAACTTTTTTCAAACAAGTTTCAACATGGTTTCTAACGTTTTTAGCTTTCTAGAATCTCCCCCTTCAATAAGTAAACGAACCATATTTTAGAGCTATAGCTTGGGCTCGTTTAGGCTCGTCTTGTTTGAGCTTCTAATCGATTCGATCTCGAGTTTTTTCACAAGCCAACTTAATTTGTTTACACTCCTAGCTCGAGCCTCCTATTTTAACTAAAACTGCACGTGTGCTTGGGCTTACTGATTGTTTCTTTCATATGCTATTTTTTCTTAATTTTTTATTTGAGGTCCGTCTATACGTTTTGGAAAAGAAAAAAAAAACACGTAGAAGGCTCAAGGCTGTATGTTTGCATGGTTTGGGCTTTTGCATTTTGCAGCCCAAAATGCTAAACAAGTAACAGGACTCAATGGACAAGGGTCAAGGGGTATCGATTCTATATAATCTAAAGCTTAGGATGGTGTAATTCGTTTAACAAGATACCATGTTTTCAGTTGACATATCGAACGAGTCTAATTTGAGTTGTACTCAAATTAAACGGGTTAAACCGTTTTAATACTTGAATTAAAAAAAATATATATAACTTCTTACATACACACATACAGTCAAGAACATGTACACTACAATTATTTGAATTAAATAAAAATTCTTTTTAGGTTTTAAAATAATATTATGTTACAAAATCTCTCTTTTATTAATTTAAAGATAATAATAAAAACCATAAGTTGTATGCTTGGTGCAGCCAAATGTTAAAAAACATGTACTCGACAACCACTTTAAATAAACGAATAATATTATAGGTTCAAAATTATTATAATCGTGACTGGGTAATTTTGTTTCATAGTGTCAATCAAGGTCAAGGAGGAATATGCAAAACGCTAAGCGATTTGAGAAGTAGAACACGTTCTCATCTTACCTCCAATATACCCACGTTGATAACATTTGAGCGTGAATGCATTTTAATTAACATGTTCCTTTGTAGAGCAATAAAACGCATTCTCACTTTTCAATACAAAAAATCTGCTATGAAAATTAGACAAGTATAAATCTAGTATATATATACATATACACACACGTCTATAACATATTATAATACACGTGAGAAAGAAATGATCA
Source organism: Stevia rebaudiana (assembly GCA_009936405.2). Lineage (NCBI taxonomy): Eukaryota > Viridiplantae > Streptophyta > Magnoliopsida > Asterales > Asteraceae > Stevia > Stevia rebaudiana. The sequence goes on from WOUH02000001.1 coordinate 1,122,565, forward strand.
TAATTTACATAACTTAAACGTTAAAATAATTACAACTTTTAAAATATACAATACAAATGTTTGAAACATATCGTTGACTTTTAAAAAACTTTCCCCTATGACTTTTATACAAATCAGTATATATTTTTTTAAATCACACTATAAAATAAACATTTTATTCTTTTTTATTTGAATACGGTATTGCTATTTTTTTAATTTAATCTTTTTTATATGTTATATATATTACAGTGTATGTATATTAATCAAGTTAATTCATTGTATTCGATCTTGTTTATTGAATTTGCTTGAACTTAGGTCAAGTTCTTGTAAGTAGCAAGCCGTTTCTCATATAGTTAATAAGCGGTTTGATTTGATATAAACTTGTAGCAAGCCGATCTCTCATAATCACCTTGACTTATATACAACTGAGCAAATCAAAGCAACAGTCAGTTTTTGTTTTGATAATATAAATGATCTTTGTGGTTTATGGATAGTTACAAATTTGCATACTAAAGTTTTAAAGTAACATGTATAGTTTATGTTTTCAATATCGTAACCAGTTTGGTTTTTAAGTGTAACTTATGTTAACCTTTATGTCAAATTATAGGTAAATAAGCCAAAATATTCTTTGTTTTTTTAAATAATTAAAGTAAAAGATATTTTGATCATATTACCCTTTATTAATGAAAGTCAAGTCTTGATACTTAAACGCGTTACCAAACTGAAACTAAAAACCTATTAAACCCTGTTATTGTTTTTCATAAACTACATTAGTGTAATTAAGTTTGTATAATTCGTGGTCCAACACATATAGTTCAACAGTTTAACCTACTAATAAAGTTTAATGTTTCATACACCTTCCCATCTTGAGATCCACATCTTGCGATTCAAATATTTGTAGACCAAAACTGTCTGAAATTGTCTCCAAATCAAACCTTAAACACAATTTCAGCAAACCATTAGTCAAGCTTCACATGAACACACTCCCAGTTTTCTTACCCTTGTCGTCTGAAATTGAAATTCAATAACAACGAAAGAAGACATCTTTTAAAAAAAAAAAATATTTTTTCCGATTCCCTTGCAATTCCATCATCATTCCACAAAACCCAGATCTTACTTCACTTCAATCACGAAACCCTTTTCGAAAGCTTTCCCAAAATTAGGTTTTCAAGATCCATTGCGTTCAAAACACTCTCTGTTATTGAATCGCTCTGTTGTGGGAACGCTTTCGGGATTTACTTATATGGCATTTGCAAGATAATATGATTATTTGGTTCAGATCAATGTCGAAGAATTTGCGGTTGATCGGTTTCTTGTTTATAATCTTAAACTTATCCCCTTTTGGGGAGTTTGCGATTGATGATTTTAATCAAGCGTGAGTATTATCCAGTTCCTTGAATCTTTATGTTCTTATTTTTGAATTTCAGAATCGAATAGTGCATGAATCTGGATAATATTGAGATGTTTGTTAGATTCAATTTGACTTTGTCTTTCCTTTTGGCTTACTTTAAGGTTCAAGTTCTTATGAAATTAAGTATTATATTGACAAAATAGTTAACTGTATTAGTTTGTCTTATATTTGTGTTTGGCTTAATTGCTATGCAATACCTAATTTCGTAAATTTGATGATTTAAAATACAATCACATATTCATATATTTATTTTTATTTGATTTATCTGAGATGATTGTTGAATAATAAATAGCTATATGAATTTCATAGTTTGTATGTCATCAATATATGATCTTAATTCTCTATATGAGATGTAGAAATAGGCTTTTTCGTCCACAAATCTATGACATTTTGGCAATTTGGCTTACTACTGATTTGATTTAATAATCTAATAATAATTCCCACTACTTAGTAATAGCTTACTGTTAATTTGTGCACATGGTACAAGAGTGATACAACCAATGAATGTGCATTTGAGACTAATTATTTCAACATCTTGTTAGGTTATTTTACCTTCATCCTTGACTTCAAATCTAATAAGTAATAATTTCAACCTTTATAATAAAAATTAAAATCAGTCATTCGAATATTATTTTTATTTTTTACAGATTTCCAATCATAGAACCCGATCCCGGTCATACAAAACTTCGCCTTTCCAGTGAAGGATTGGAGGCTATTAGGAGAATAACTAATCCTATTGCAGCTGTTGCTGTAAGCTTTATAATCTAGTTTCATATTTTATAAATTATTATTTTTTTGGGTATATTTTTATATAACTATAAGGGTGTCTTTATAGGTAATTGGTCCATATCGATCTGGAAAATCTTTTCTGCTTAATCAACTTCTTTCACTTTCTTGTTATACAGGTATGATCATCTTTACAATTTTACCCCACATAATTTGTTTTTTTTTTTTGTAAAGAATTTTTTGTTACAAGTTTACACACTTTGAAATTTGAACACTTTGCAGGGTTTGGAGTTGGCCATATGCGTGACACTAAAACAAAAGGTATAAAAGTTTTGTAAAATGTTTCTTTTCCAAATTATATTTATTTGACTATTAGCAATATTACAAGATGCATGTGAAATTATTTGTGATCGTTAAGTGTTTTCATTTTTTGTAATCAAGGGGTATTTTAGGCATTTGATTAATTTGGTGTATTACTGTTTATAGGAATATGGGTATGGGGAACTCCAGTTGAAATGGATATTGATGGAGTGAAAACGTCTGTATTTTATCTTGATACCGAAGGATTTGAAAGCATAGGGAAATCAAATGTTTATGATGACAGGTATTATAAAGGTTTTATTATGGTTTTTTTTTATCATTCTTTTAGTGATTTATAACGTTTTTTGTTGTTTTGCAGGATATTTGCTCTTGCTACGGTTTTGAGTTCTGTCCTTATTTACAATTTGCCTGAGACGGTTATTTTCCTATCTTTTCTATTTATTTTTATTATTCACTAGTTTTTGCAAACTTGAAAAGCATCGTTTTTGGTTTATATTACCTGAATTGGAAAAAAAACTCAAGTTTGTATCATCATCGTTATTATTCTTCATTTGTTATAATTATAATATTCAATTTTCCAACACTAGTATTTTTCTTTTTTAAATTAGTAGCACTTTTCTTTTTATAAGCACTAGTTTTTACAATTTTACATCATTGCATACCTTAGTTCCTCTTTAAATTGTGCAATAATTGGGACTTTTTTTAAAAATGTTTTTAGATACGTGAAGCTGACATATCGCGCTTATCGTTTGCTGTTGAGCTTGCTGAAGAGTTTTATGGAAGGTTAGTTGTTCATTTGAAGTGGACACTATGTTCATATGATGATTATGTTCTTGTTTAGCGCAAACTGATTCTTTTTTTTTTTTTGCAATTTTTTGTCAATGAACAGAGTCAAGGTAAAGTTTGACCAACTTGGAAATCTTTTTTTTTTTTCGCTAATAAAAGGGTACAAAGCTTGTGGTGAGGTGAAGTTTTTTTTTTTCAATGTCTCTTATTAAAATTTAAATATATATATTTAGGGCCAAGATGTTGCATTTGAACCAGCAAAACTATTGTGGCTGATACAACGTGACTTTTTACGTAAGTTAGTTTCTTTTTTATTCTATTTATTTGTAGTTTAGAGGTGGCAATGTTGACCCAATTTTGTATAAATGTGTCAATTCGGGTTAGGTTTTGTATTTGGGTTAAACGGGTTAAAGCTAAAAGGTCAAACTAGAACGGGTCATACAGGTTGTGTGGGTGAAACCCGTTGAAAATAGCTGAAAAGGGAAATGGATAATATGTTTTTACACTCTCCTAAAAGTTGCTTTTCTTAAACTATTGGATAATCATTTTGGTAGTAATTTTTTAATCAAATGTGATATATTAGCTATTTATGAAATTAAAAAGAGGACCCAAAAAGTGTTGATGGGTCAAGCAAAAAATCGGGTCGAATCTAATATAAGTAATATATGATATTTAAAGGGGCAATTACATGTATCCTCAACTTCACAAATTATTATGCAACATGTTTTGGCATTATAACTTATTGTTTATAATATTTTTTTTTGTTTTTCAGAGGGAAAATCTGTGAAAGAAATGGTTGATGAAGCTCTACGACATGTTCCTAACTCTGATGGTTAGCTTTCTTTATTTCATATATAAGAAAAATGCAATATTATTATCAGCCAATTATTTAAAATAGAAGACTCTTCATCACAAAAATCAATGGTGTACATAGTTTGTAATTATTAATAATCACCAAATAATTAAGAATTTGAAACTGCTTTTTGTGAGATATTCAGAAATATATAAATGGTTAAAGAGATAATTACTGATATGTCGCTAAATTAACATCAACCTCAACAATTGGTGTTATTATAACTTTTACCAGCTTATCTGAAATTGATTACATTGACCCTAAAATTCACAAAATAAAATCATAATCACACTCTGGAATTTGTGCAACAAATGCTGATATAAACGTTTCTTTTTTTTTTAGGTGACAAAAATATTGATCAGGTACCAACTTTATTCAGAATTCTGTACGCGATACCTGAGTTATATAATTCAATATCTGATGTATTTTTGTGTTAAAACAGGTCAACCAAATACGCGACTCTCTAGCTATTATGGGTGACAATAGCACCGCCTTCAGCTTACCACAAGTAAAGTCTTTATTCAAACATTAATCTAACTGAGTCAATACAGAATTGGTTTGGTAATGAGTCAAATGGGTATATTTTCTTGTAGTCAACTGTTTGACCCGGATACTTGGTCCACTTTTTTTTTTTTTTTTAATATACAATAAATAATTAATGTGTCAAATATTGAATTAGGAAAATCAAAATCATGTCAATCCGTTTAACCAGTTTCTTTTTTAGATGAACTTTTTCATGTTACTTGTTCGACCCATCAGAGAAAAACATTACCCGAGTTGATCCATGAATATTAAATGGGTCAAAGTCGACACCTTTAACGAGTCTATATAATTAACCCAAAAATATTAATTATATATATATATATTTTTATTTTGCATTTATGCAGCCACATTTACAAAGGACAAAACTTTGTGACTTGAAAGACGGAGAGCTTGATCAGAGCTATGTTGAAAAGAGAGAACAGTTGAAAGAAGTAGTTAAATCTGTTATTCGTCCAAAGATTGTTCAGGGAAAATCACTTAATGGAAATGAATTTGTAGCTTTTCTTGAAAAGGTAATTTTTATAACCCTACATGTGGCATGCTGGTCGGGTCGAGTAATTGGTAAAATAGGGTTTTGCTTTGGTTTCCCTTATTTTTTAAAAATAATTTATATGTTTAGTAAACTAATGATTTCACTTGTTTCAAGTAGTTCTATTGAAGAGGTTGTAAATACTAAGTATGCTTTATGCTAAGGGTGATTATTAACATTTCAACTCAACTAGCTTCTTTAGCAATAAAAATAACCTTAAATTGACACAAAAAAAAAAAAAAATACATTATATGGGTTGAATTTGAATTTTTTTTTTTTAATTTTTTTTTAGTTTAGTATTATATCCATGTTCAATTGTTTTATTTTGATGTTAGGAAAAAGATTTAATGTTTAATGTTTTATTCAACTTCCAGTATAAATAGCCAAACAATAACGCATTGGTTGAACATTGTAATTCTACCAATATGATTCAATAAGTAAAACATTATGTAATTAACTGTAAGCCTTTACTAAATGCAGCTTACTCGGTTTTTTGTTTAGAACCCTTTTTTTATGAATTATTTCTTAAATAACTTGAGAATACTGTTTATTTATTTTATTACATTTTTTCAGATTTTGGAAGCTTTGAATAAGGGTGAGATTCCATCCACAGGGTCTCTTGTTGAGGTATTTAACAAGAAAATATTAGAAAGATGTTTGCAGTTATACGAGAATAGTATGACAAAAGTAGTTTTACCAATCTCTGAGGAATCTTTACAATCCATCCATGAAGCTTCTAGAACCGAATCTTTAAAATCTTTTGATGAACAACATTTTGGTCGTCATCATGCTAAAAAATCAGTTGAAACACTTGAAGAAGATATTGAAAAGGTAAGAATTTAGCATTTTGTTCACATAGTCTTTAATTACAAAATTCTTGTAATATTTTGTGAATGTTCATTAGTACTCTTTAGAGGCACCAAATTGGGTGGGTTGGGTAACGGGTCATAATATGTTCTTTGGTACATGTCTAAACGGGTCAGGTTGGGATAACCATAAAACATGTTGTCAATGTTTTTTTTTAAATAATATCTTTATCAAATATGATTATAAGTTTTTTATATCTATTATTTATGATTAATGTCTTTTTTAAATAAATTGATTTTGGAGGCGTTTATGTGTTAAATTTATAGCCTGTAAAACCTCCATCAAAATTATATATTTTAAAAATATTTGTATTCTTTTGGCAGATGTTTAAGAATTTTGTGATGGCAAACCAATATCAATCATCAAAATTATGTGAGGAGCACTATACAATGTGTGAGGACAAAATGGACCAACTTCAAGTACTCAGATTACCATCAATGGCTAAATTCAATGCGGGTTTTCTTCAATGCAATCAAACTTTTGAAGAAATGTGTGTCGGGCCTTCTAAAACCATATATGAGCAACGAATGGTGAAGGTAGGCATATAATTTATTTTTAATTTAATTTAATTTATTTTGTTAAGACATCTTTTTTAACGTAGAGGTGGCAAGATGAGGGGCCGGGCGGGTTGGGATTTGTAAAGTGTGAAACGGGTTGGGTTGAAATGGGTCACTTTTTAGTACATGTCAAAATGGGTCGGGTCTGGTTGACCCGTAAACACTTTTTGCCCTGTTTTAGATTAGTAATTAGGGTGAAATGACCAAAATACCTCTTGACTTCACCCTTTTGACTTTGACTTTAAAAAGTCATAGGGTATTTTGGTCATTTCACCCTAATATGAATAACAAAATTTGGTCTTAATACCCAAATTCGTCACAAAATTGAAAGCAAAAACACCAAGTTTTGTTTACCATTGGGGCTACCAAAATGAAAAATGGCAGCCACCGACTGATAATATTATTATTATTATTATTTTGTAACTGATTTGTGAATGTGCAGATGATGGGAAAGTCAAAGTCTTTGTTTATAAAGGAATATAATCACAGATTATTCAACTGGTTGGTGGCTTTTTCACTTGTAATGGTGATCGTGGGTCGTTTTATTATAAAATTTATTTTGCTTGAAATCGGCGCGTGGATACTTTTTATATTTTTGGAGACATACACACGGATGTTTTGGTCACCCGAATCTCTTTATTACAATCCCGTTTGGCATGGTATTGTAGCAACTTGGGAAACACTCGTTTACAGCCCGATTCTTGATTTAGACAGGTAAAATCAAGATTAAAGATTTATATTTAAAAATATTAACTTTTTATCTGAAAATGCTTGCTAATTCCTGAACTTTTCAGTTTATCATAGTGGGGTCTAGTTAAAATCACAGCATTTGAATTCATATTTCGTAGAAGCTTGTTTTCTATTTATTAAATATTTAAATACCCTTTACAAGAAAAAGACAAAATTAAAGAATCTTGTGGGGCTAAAATAATTACATTATGTAATAATTCCATTAATCCTGCTTTGATCATCCAATATTTTTTAGTTGTGTCTTTACTAAGTTTTGTTCCTTGTGTTTTTGAGGTACAGTAGAATTTTGACTTTTATAGTCAAACTTACTCTTTTTCGCCTCTAAAATATCCAATATTTCTGTTTAATTTTTTGAACTAATCTTGTTTTTGATTGTACAGATGGGCGATACAGATCGGATTCATTGTGATAATATTGTTATTTTACTGGCGATGTATTGGAAGAAGAAAACGCGGGTCCCATTCATTGTTACCGTTGTATGCCAGCAGTTCAAAAGTTCGGGATAGATCAGAGTAACGCGTGTTAGCATTTTCAGGCAAACCCGACTTTGAAAAAAGCTGTGAATTTGTGATTTGATATATGAATGGGATATACATTAATATAAATTGAATACAACGTGTAGGAGTTGAGTTGAAAGATGAAGGATACATGTAACTTTAGAAATTCAAATGACTTGTATGATTGTAGAGGCACTCATATTTGTTTTAACTTGTGCCTGCTTTCAATTGATGTTATTTAGTTAGTAACACGAAATGTGACAATGTTGACCTCATCGGTGAATACCATCATTCGTTAGTCGTTAGATCAAGATTACGTTCACAAATATACAACTGTTGATCTAGGAGTCGTTACATTTAAAGGGTGATTATGGACGTGTTTCAAAGATGGAGTTGAACATTAAGGTGAGAAGATAGACATATTTTCATGATCTTTTCAACGGTGTAGAATCAACTAGAAGAAGGTAAGAACTACACTAACAAACAAAACAACAAAATAATTGCTATTGTTATAGTCTTTGATACGTATAAGGTGATGAGAGCTTTTAGAAAGATTAAAAAAAGCTAAGATATTGGAAAAAGATTTGAGGAGGAAACCTATGTTACATTATATAAGTTTGAATTTATGATGTGATGGTCGACTATATAGGTGAACATACTTAAGATAGTCTTTAAGGAAAGCGAGACGTCCTGTTTGCGGTACGTAGTATATATGTGTGGGCTCTCGAGTGATGTTAAAAGTTACGATAGACGGTTAATCAGGCATCATGGGAGACGGTTAATCAGGCATCATGGGCTGAGGGTCTCATCGGTAGCAGCATCTCTATCCTACGGGTAAAGGTAAGTAGTGTTAATATAACATTAGGATGTCAACATAGGATCCATACTTCTTTCCTATGGATGTGGGCCCTTATTAATGATATGTGTTGAGCTAGTTTATTTTCATAGTAGTATTGCATGAGTTGTTGAAGTCGGTTGAAGAGGTTATTTCTCGATGCTTGTTTTTTTTTGCAGATGCTATCGTGTTGTGGTAAAGGTAAAACATGATCTAAATAAATGCTTAAGGATTGGCGAGCTGCTTTAGAACACAAAGACTTGCACATAATCTTATATAATTTACAACAGTCCCTAACAAACGGAACCTAACTCCATTAGCAATTTACTGACGTCAGAAAATCTTGCCAAATCAACATGTCAAGTCAGAATATCTTACCATGTCAGCATGACACGTTAGCAATATGCTTAACAGAGTTATGTTCCCTTAGCTGATGTCTGATGACTGTCACAGGTAAATAATAGAAAAGTTTAGACTTGTGGTAAAAAATTTCTAAGTAATGATTATTATAGACAAATAGATTAAAGTTAATATTATTAAAATCCAATTTCTCATTATAATTCTACTACCCCTCACCCAATTTCTGAGAACTTTTTATTTCCAAAACATAAATGTCCACCAAATTGTACAAATATAAATAAGTTGAAGACAAAACTAAATCTGATTGAAAATATAGCACAAGATTCATTGAAAACTGTGTGAGATCAAATCAATGCAGATTTTAAAGATTTTACAAATCCTTCAAGTTCTTTAAGACCTTCTTCAGGTGACTTTGCTTCACCTAATATTTTGACCACCGCACTGCCCACAATTACCCCATCAGCACCCCATCCAGCCACCTGCAATAACCAAAACATGCTTTTTTTAATAAAAAAATATGTTAAAATTTATTTTATATAATAAATCTATGATTACATATAAAATATCAGTTAATATAAATTATGATAATGAATACATACATGATATATGAAACTATAATTATTATATTTATGTATATAAATTTAATATATATGCATATAAATATATAAATATTAAAACAAGCCAAGCTTGAGCTTAGGCGAGCTCAGTTTTTTAAAGGGTATTTAAGACGTTTGATTGATAAAGAAACGTTTTTTAAACATTTTCGGGTCAAAAACAGACTCACCTGTTTCACATGCTCGGGTTTTGATATACCAAAACCAACAGCCACAGGCTTACTTGATTCCTGTCAAAGAACAAACAAATATTATATTTATCTAAAAGATTAATCAGATTATTTAATTATCCAATAAATTAATTTTTATATTATTTAAATATCAGACATAGTTAATAATATCAGAATAACAAACCGCTTTGATTTCTTGCAGGAGAGATTGAACTTTTCCACTTACTGAAGCACGAGCCCCTGTCACTCCAATAGAACTCACCTATAGTATATTTTTTAAAAGTTTTAATAAATAGAAATATAAAACAAAATTATTCCATGAAATTTGCAGTATTTCATTTACAGGTAAGTCCTATAACTCAAAAAGTATAAAAAATATTGATCCGGTGGCGTTTGGATGAATGTTTTAATATGATTATTTCGACTAAAAAATAAAATCAGATAATTAGTTAATTGAAATTAAGGACAGTTAGCTAATTTTTACATTAATCTTAATAATCAATAATCTTAAAACCAGTTCACACCAGCTTCTTCAAATGTGATTACTTTTAACCTCAATAAAAACATCATAATCACAAATTCATAATTACTTTGGAAGTCACTTTACAGTTTACACACATCCAAACACCAAAGTTTCTGAAAGAATTTCCAATTCTATTAAATGATATTTAATGCATTTGAATTAAAATTAAAAACACTTACAAGGTACAGAAATCCCTCTGTAGCTTCAACAATTGCTTTCATTCGTTCTCTTGGAGTAGTGGGCGTTGTTAATAGTACCTAAACAAATAATAAAAAATTCAGTTTCAATCTATTTTTTTTACATATTGTGGAAAATAATAACATCTGATATTAAGTTTGTTAAAATATAAACCTACCAACTCAATGTTATGTTTAGAAGCTTCTTGTCTTAAAAGCTCAGTTTCCTCCAGAGGAACATCTGGCACCACAAGTCCTAATAACACACATTCACACACACACACACACTAAAAATATTATTTTATAACATGAGAATGAAAACTATGACACGTTAAACAGGAAAAAAAATAACAACTCAAAATGGGTATGTTGAGTAACGGGTCAAAAAAAATAACATTGAGTTTATAAATAATTCATATGGAATTATGGATTGGATTGAACCTCATATACTTTGTCCCTTTTTTTGGAGTTTTATAAATAATTCATATGATAATTACACAAAAAGATAATAATGTAGCTAATATGTTACCATGAACACCAACTTCTTTAACAGTAACCATAAACTTCTCAACTCCACGTTTAAGAATTGGGTTGTAATAAGTGAACAAAGCAATTGGACATGATAATTGTGGTATCACCTACATGCAGTTAAATAAAAATAATAATATATTAGACTTTGGTAGTGAAATATAACACCCTTAATATAAATATACATATACATTTATGCAGAAAGTATATAAAGAATGAGTAATGAATTGGTGTTATCTTTGTTGGGTATGTTTGTTTGTTAATATACTAAATACAATCAACAAAGCTATTGAAAGAACGATTATTAAATATCAAAATGAAAACTAAGTAAAGTAATTTAAGAGGCTGTAAACACTTTAATATACTTTGGGTCTAATATTTGACCAATTTCTTGTTATACTCGTTAGCTTGTTATCAACAATTTAAAAAATTAAAAATAAAAATTGACACCTATAATCAAGATTGCATGACATATCTTCCAAGAATATAACAAAAAGTAGGGTTTATTAAGTTGTTTAATTGTTCATGAAAAAACAATTTATTTTTAAAACACAGTAAGGGTACCTCGGTCAACATTTTAAGAATTGCATCAAGATTTGCCCCTCTTGCCAATGCACGAGTTGCTGCAGCCTACATGAAGGAAAAATAAAGTAAAATAAAATAAAAATCAGATACAACAATTTTGATAAATAAACAATATGCAACAAAATTTGGTCAATTTAACAACCTGGATAACGGGTCCATCAGCCAACGGGTCAGAATACGGAACACCTAATTCAATTATATCTGATCCACAATTGTCGAGCACCTTTAACGCTTCTGCAGTTGTTGATAAATCCGGATCGCCAGCTGTAATATATGGTATGAATGCTACCTTTGGAACATATGATAGCTTGTAAGTTGTAAAAACACCAGAGGTTGCAAATTTTATCCGTTTAATAATAACTGTTGACTTGGTTATGACTTATTTACAATATGTCAAATAGGTAAATTAAAAAATATTTAAAAAAAAAAAGTTAACAGATGGGAAGTCACCCAAACTGTATTCTTGATGCGTAACGCTTTCAAAATCATTTAGTCTATACAAAAAGTCAAAAACTTATACTATTAATGAAAATATAATTTCATTTGACACTTTCTAGTTTCTACAAATAAATCAATAAATTTAGACAAAATGGGTCAACCCAACATTTATTTATATCCCTCTCTTCCATTTCCTTTATTTTTTAAAGAAGAAATAAGGTTTTGAATTTGCGACTGAAGTTTTTTATTAATTGAAGTCAAAACAAGTGAGTAAATTACAAATTTGATGAATCACATTCAAACACCCCTTAAGTAAATAATATTGAAGATTTAGCACTAATTTCTTATTCATTCTCCATTTTATAAGTTTCATCCTTATATATTTTTAACATGGTCACATTTAGCATATTTCATTCTTATGAGTTTTAACTTGTAACAGATACACATAAATTAGAAATGAAAAAGTCAAACAGTCAAAATTAGACCGTCACTGTATCAAATCCGAATTCTGAAGTTCGAAAACCCTAGTCCATCAATCGCATTACAATCATAAATCCAGTGAACACTAATCCAATTCATCAAAACAATTCGATAAACATAAACTTAAACAGGTAAAAATCTTCAACTTAAGGAACAAACAACGAGCGTTCAACGAGAATCAAGCAACAGAGAGATTAAGCTAACCTAAAGGGTAAAATCACTTACTTTTCCATCTTTTTTGAGTTTGGAGAAGGTTTCAGAGAGCCCGAGAGTAGATGAAGCAACGGCGATAGTTGCCATTGGAGGTTTGAATGATGATTTGAGGGGAAATGGAAGAAAGTTTGGAGAATGGAGACGAAAGAGAGAGTGTGGTTTATTGTGTTGCAGGTGAAGAAATGAAGCTGATTTGGGTGCAATTGACATGTTCATCTTGATTTGATTCTGGAATTTGCGGCTGGGTTGAAAACCAAAAAGGGTATATATAGGTGACAATGTTGCTCTTGAACACCTTGTCTTTTCTCCATTTCAAAATCGCCCATCATATGACCATGAAAATGGTATAAATATACCTCTCATTTTTTTTATTCACATCTCTTGCATCAAACAAAAGGTTGTTTGGAGAATCAACCAACATATGTTTATCTCTTTCGTTTTTGATGTATTTAGCTTTCTAGCACTGGAGGTTTTGGAATTTCTTAAGAGAGTTCATCGCGTAGTGCATAGTATTACATTGGCTCCTAAGAACCAAAGCTTTGTTTTTGCCAGGATTGGTTATCAATTCAAAAGAGGGCTGCACCGTAGCTTGTTGTCCATTTACCTGTCACTTTATTGTAAATGTGGAGTTCTATTTTATATGACTGAAGAAATTGCAGAAAAAGATTTTGGGTTCATAGCTCAACAAAAGGTTACTTGTGTTGTGTGAGAATTTTGCATCGAAACAATATTTGCCATCAATCAATATGGCGACCAAACAAGCCACCAATACATCGTCTTCAGATTCTTGATCAATCCCACATTAGTCGGCATACGATTTTGTACCACCCTCCAAAAAAAGTAGATTTTTTTTGCTGTCCCAAAACTTCCTTTGAATATTGATTCTCAACAACCATTTATACTTGTTTCCCTAATGTAAAATAGGGATTTTATTAAAAACTTTGATGTAATGTTGATTATACTCGAGAGTCTATGCTATTTTAATTTAGTGCATATAAATTGTTTAATTACAATGGTTCGTTTGATTTGCATATTATAGATTTGTATCTTGTACATATTGAAGTCATTTTGTATTTATTTAATTCCTCATACTAATTTATAGTTTATATTCTTTTGAACTGCATTTATAAATTATGTAGATTAAAAGTTTTGGTTTTGAATAATGCATCGTAATTAGCAACCAGAAGTTTGTGCAATTAGTAGCTATGTGCCTATGTAGCGGATGATGTATTTGATTTGCGTATTTGAAGTTTGGGTGGGTGTTTTTTCTAGGTGTCATTAGGGGTATGAAATTGCATCGTGCCATTCGTGCCACTAAGTTGCATTTACATAATTGATAGGTTTAGCTTTTAGCAATTCAGTTATTAGAAAAGATGGTTTGGTTAAGCATAGGTTACAACTACCCATTTTAGTTAAATAAGTACATGCAGATACATTTTAACAAACTCTGCAATAGCTCCTAACAACCTTGGATATTATGTCAACAGTTAGTAAATTTCATAAGCTCACATCAAGTTACATATATAAAATCCAATCCATATTTAAACAATAAAATTCAAAAAATGTGAGTTTTGTTACATTTCAGTACAATGATCAAAATCTCAAACCGATAAAATTATTTAAACAAAAAGAAAACATTTTGCGTGAAAAAGGCTCACACCTCAACTCAGCAAGCGTCTAGGTCTCGACATGGAGGCGGTTTGGGTTCACCCAACAATGTAGTATTCCCACCTTCGGGCCCACAGTTAATCCTCTGTGGGTTCTGTGTGCCACGCTGTCAAAAAAATAAAATTGTAAACAAGTTTGGTAACGGGTCAAACGGGTTAGGTTGGGTTGATCCGACAACATTTTTTTTTCTTAATTTTATTTAAATTTAATGTAAAATGTAGGTATTGATTTACCGGTGGCTTTTCTCCGCGTTTTAGAGCCTCAACTATCTCTACAACTCTCTTTGGTGTTACATCTTCCTGTTTGGTTTTACAATCAAATGCAGGTTGAAAATCTGAACTTTAACGTTTTTTTTTTAATAAAATAAAATACAATGCGGTTAAATATACTTACATAGTAGTTATATGTGTATCCTTCGGATCCATTTGAATAATCTGCTACAGTAATCATAGGAGCATTTACACAACAACCCTGCATATTTTACATAGTTACCATATGTAGCAACTAACAAAAAAAATTAACTTTTATACAAATTTAACATATAACCAGTTTAATTTGTTTCATTTTTTGGCTGCAGTTATTGTTTACAACAATTTGACACCACAGAAATAAAAACTAACTTGAATTGGCTGAATTTAAAATGTACTAGACTTATTTAAAAATTATAATTATATTACGTAAATCATAACAAGTTACAGTCTACACTAATTTCCTTTTTGACATGGGTAAAACATGGAAAATGTTTAGTTTCCACCAAGAAAAAGTGACTCACCATGCATTCCATTTCTCCAACAGAAAATAATCCGTCTTTTGTAACCTCTAGAATGTCGTAAACAAGCAGACAATAGAGAATCTTTATAAACCACATGTTAAAAAAAATAAATAAATAAATAAAAACCAGCTAATTGGGTCAAAAGTCAAAGAAGTAGTGTCTTTAAAGGGTAATTTTGTAAAATAGTAACCAAGTTTCACAAGTGTTCTAATTAAGTCACTCAAAGTTTTTTTGTCCCTCTAAAGTCACTCACTTTCACTTTGTGTTTCAGTTCTATGTAATTTTTTTCTAAATATTTAAAATTTTAAAACTGATCGAGGCAAATGAAACATTTATGAATATTTGTTACTAATTAATGATTATTTATTCATTATTTGACTTAAATTTACAGTTACGAGACTTTGTTGTTATTTCATGAATTTGTTATTTTCACAATTGCCTCATAATTCAAGTTAACTGGAAAAAAAATTCACTTTTTATCAAGATTCATATATGTTTCATTTGCCTCAGTCAATTTAAAAAAATAATAAACAATTTTAAAAAACCAACCGTTTCGTTTAACTCCCAAGTGCTTCAATAATGCATCTTCAATATCTCGTGACCCACGGATCATACAAGGAGTTGTTCCACAGACCAAAAGATGGTATTTTCCAACCTGTAAAAAAAATTGTCCAAATTTTAATTTCTACATTCAGGAGTTCAGATAGATTATAAAATGTCCACATTATGCTTTTGAATCCTTACCTTTGATCTGTTGAACATTGAATAAAATGTTGCAACCTCGTACACGCGAATAGGAGCAACTTCTATCACTTTAGCCACCTTGAACATGCAACAAATTATGTTAGCAAGAAACTGTAACGGATTTGTTATTATTGTTAAAATCAATTGTAATATAGTAACAATTGTATCCCACAATAGTACATTTGGATTTTGGATACACATATAAATAATCGATTAAAAATAATTTAGAAAAAAATAAAATAAAGACCGATCTCCTAAATCCTAACTACGCATGTTGATAATGTCATTGCATATATAAGAAGGGTTTGGGAATAACAGTAATATCTACACTCTATGTAAAGCTACGAAGACCATAGATTTCTTAAGTTTTTTAAAATATATTTTCTTTCTGTCAATCAAATGAAATAAAATACTTACAATAAATTTTATACGAACCTTTGGATATTTTATTAGTCCGTATATACAAGTTTAATTAAAAAATAACCATCATTTTATTAAGTTCGTTTAATAAAGTTACCCTAACGGATTCATTAACATCTTTATTGGCCAGCACAAATTATATTTTCAGAAGTTTCTAAAAAAAAACAACAATTTTCATTGTAGAAACATACTGCGTTCATTGCTGAAACAGGAAGCCATCCTCCATGCTGCTGTTGTGCAAGATCCAACAGAGGAATGACTGCTGACTGCTTGTAATTTGATGGATAATGAGACAATATCTCCGTTACCTGAACGTAGCAAATAAACCCTTGAATTCAAGATAATAAATATTAATCATCCTGTAAACCTTAATTTAAACAGTTGTATGGCAATGTCTTCTAACAGGAACTTTCAATCAAATTCATATAATTCTTCCAAAGTTAACAGCTATATGCACTTAGATGAACTTTAAGTTTCATATATTTCTATAAATGTACTTCAAATACTCCACGTCAATTATAATTTGAGTAAAGTATATAGAAAATGTCAACAAATATAAGCCTTATTATTATGTATGTGCCATGCTACAATATTGGTATGCTCAACTAATTTTCATAATGTCATGTTACTAGCAGTAACTGCATTTGGCATTAGTATGAAGCACCAAAGTATAACAATCTGATCGATCTACTTGTGTATGCTTTTTAACTTTTAATATGATTGATTCAAAACAACTGCAACTAAACTATTAATAAGATTATAATGATGAACTGGAAGATAATAAAATAAAAGAATTTTTTTGAAAACTAAATATGAAATGACAGTGAGCATCAGTTGTGCATAATCGTCTTAATCTTGACACAGCTTGATTCTAGAAAAGTGTTCTATATCTACATAATATGCAACCTCAATCACTGCAACAATTTACTTCAGAACTAGGTTTCTAGAAATGACACTTTTTCATAATAGCCACTGGAAACCAGATGAAAGAACATATAATAGCAGCTGACCTTAGGTTTGTTAGCTTCGCTGAACTCCCATGGAAGATCAGGTTTATTATCGGGAGAATCAAGGTGCTGCACGCACACACATAATCACAAACATAATTAAATGCATAAAACATTACGGAAAAGAAATCAAGATCAAATTTACAAAGAGCACACATATTAAAACTTACATAGTTTAGGGCAGTAGATAACGATCGAGTCGTCTGAAACAATGAATCAACCAAATTTTAAAAACGATCAAATTGATGCAACCGAGACAAAATTTAACTAATTGATAAGTGGAAGAAACCTGTGGAGATTGACGGATGGCTTGACGGATCTCGATCAGACGTTTAGTCGCCAATCGAGCCAACATTTTTGAGCTCCGGCGATGTGACTGGCAGGAGAAACGGCGAAAAATTTGGGGATTTTGGGGTGAATATTAACGTCTACGCGAGATGACGTTTGCCCATGTGCTCTCCACGTGATCTACTTTGGGTCGGGGATGTTAATGGGCTTGGGCTGATCAGCATATATGGGTCCAATGATCCATGTTGCAGAGTATCAATAGAGTCATTAAAAAAATTAAAGTGGATGAACATTGGGTTAGATAACTAGTAATTTGAATCTGGTTGTTCGTATTTGCGCGTGTCAAACTAGATCTAAAGGCATATTATCTTACTTGGATCTATCCGAATAAACCGAACACTTAGTTAGCCATAGAGGACTAGAGGTGAAAAAATAAAGTTAGTAATAGGTATGGGAATCAAACCCAAACCCAAACCCAAACCCAACGAGCAAACTCATAAAGATAAGCAGGTGATGGAATGAGAATTTGGTGATGAGATAGATTGGACACTGAACATTTCGGTATAGCAATCATATCCATCCCCATTCATTACATCTCTTCTTTTGTTTTTGTGTTGTATCTCGTGCTTTTGCATAATCTTATTTACTGCATCAAGTATTTTTTTAAGTACACGTTATGGAATTTTGACCCAATACGAATCGATTGTTTATAGTTGAGTTATATCCTTGTGCTTAAGATTTTAAATATTTATGTAAATACTTAAAACAATTATAGATTATTTATCTATAAGATATTAATTACTACATTGATAATAATGTTTTTACAAAGGATTGAATTCCTTAAAAGTGCTCTAAGTAACTCCAAAACAGACCAATGACAGCCAGCACAGCTGGTTCTGAGGTGTGAGGGTTTTCCAGAGGTCACAGGTTCGATTCCCGCTCGGGACATGCTCGGTT
>WOUH02000001.1:1141261-1156397 GCA_009936405.2 Stevia rebaudiana
AGGTCGTTGCTGTGGACTATGGTTTCCCGCACTGGAACGTAGTTCGGTCCGACTGGGAGGTAGCGCATTGTGCGCCAGCGAGATTCGAACTCGGGGCTCTCGGTTTACGAGAGCTTTAGGGATTGGCAAGATTGCCTTTGAACTATACATTTAAAAAAAAAGTAACTCCAAAACAGATAGAAGCGATATAGGTGAGATTCAATGTCTATCCAACTTTAAATTCGCTCGTGGGATCCGATAGTAATTCTTCTATTTCGATCATTCATTTAATACTTCACATTAATAAAACAATATCAAAACTTGAGTTAAGTTTCAATGATTTTAATAAAATATTACCAAAACTTGATAACTACTTTATGATTCTTTTTTTTTTAAGATGACAAATACGTTAACAAGCCTTTGTTTGATGTAGTCGTTTAAGACTTTAAGCCCATTTAAATTTTAAACCTCCAATCGGGTCACCGTCACACACTACTCACACGCACGGGCACGGTGCGGTCAATTTGAACCCTAAAAACCCGTTAACGTTTAGAACTTAAAACCATTTTAGAGCAAAAGTCGACACTCTTATCTCTCAGACCAAGAATACTGCAAAAATGGCGATAATCCACCAAAATTTTCTCACATATAACCTCCAATGGATTCCAAATAAGTCTTTACACAACACCCGCAAACTCACACCACCAAATAACTGTTTCCTTACATCTTCAGCATCATCATCATTATCCAAAAAGTTCAACACCAGATTATCGCTCAGCACTAACAGAGGCATTGTTAAATCATCGTTTGATTACAATCATAACGGAGTTCACACCAACACCGATCACTACGAGTACGAGAAAGGTTTAATCGGAAACGGTCAGCAATACCCTAGACCGGTTGAAGTTCCATGGAAGAAGGAATTGTGTAATTCCGTTCAACTCATCGGAACTGTTGGTACTCCGGTTGAGTTTAAGCAGCTTACCTCCGGGAAGGTTCTTGCATGGTGTCGTCTTGCGGTTAAGAAATCGGCGACTGATACTACTTGGTAAGTTTCAATGTGGATAATATACTTGTTGCGTGATTGATTGTGTTTCGATTTGGAATTATGTTGTTAGGTAGGAACTCGTTGAAATTAGGGCTTGATTTGGGTTCTGTTTTGGGGGTTTAACAGTGGTCTAGATTTTGAATGCATTCGTGGTGAATAAAATGTAAAATTTTCAACTTGATATGAAATATTGGGTGATTTTGGTGAACTGGTAACATCTACAGATGTAAAGATTGATAGTTAGGGTTTATGGTTTATCGTTTATCGTTTTCAGGATTTTTTGGATAAATATTACAAATAAGCTGCAAATAAAGCAAATTAGGAAGAATGCAAACACAAATTATGATATGGATACGTTTTAAATCTGTTTGACCCGTATCCTTTTCAACTTAATTTAGCAAAAAAAAATTTTCATTTGGTTTATTAGCAATATTTATAACCCAAATTGACCATTTTCACATATATTGTTAAACTGTTACATGAACATTTAAGCTGTTAAAACACAAACACATATATATTAACATTTGCGGGCACGCGCTTTCAGGATTAATTTGACATTTTGGGATGAGATTGCGCATATTGCTTCTCAACATGTGGAAAAAGGACAACAAATATATGTAACGGGTCGTCTTGTTTCAGATACAGTTGATAGTGATGACGGGAAGCAACAAACATACTATAAGGTTATCTTGTAATTATCTTGGTTTGTTTTCTTTTTATAAATTTCGCTCTTTTATTTAGAAATTATTATATTCTGTTTTTCAAATAATGTTGACAGGTAGTTGTTCAAGAGCTAAAATTTGTTGAGAGAAGCGCGCCTTCAGCAGCATCTAATGATGGAAACTTTAACAACAATTACAATTTCAATTCGGGTTCTATGACAACAGGTAATTACTTTTATAAAAAATACCCGTCTCGCATAGTTTAATTTTTATTATTTAAATTTTTAGTAAAAGTGACCAAAACTGGCCCATTGAAAGAAATAACAAACAAAGAGAGAATATTTTATCTTATTTTCTGTTTTTACATTGTATTAAAACTGAAATACAAGAAGCTGTATTTATTGTCTATGAATGTAACTAATAACTGCTTTCAACAGATAGTTACAATGAGATTAAATTTAACCAACTGCGACTATGTGACTTAACAATCTAACAGTTGACTTTGACTATTTTAATACAAATGGTTAATTCATCGTAATTCGTAACATGAGATCCATCTAAAATGGAAATTCTTGCAATTTTTATCCATTTTTTACATGTTTTTTTAAGAGCCGCTTTTTAATGAGATTATCGTGTTACTTTGCTCCGATAAGCAAAATCCTCTTTTTTTTTTTCTTAATATTTTCTGTATGCACAGGTAGAAAACAAAAGAATTATGCAGCAAACGGTACAGGATCAGTAGAGGAATTATGGCAAGCTTATTTTGCTAATCCTGGTGAATGGTGGGATAATAGGAAGAACAAGGTAACAAAAACGGGTCTCAAAATCACGTATTTATTATAATCACGCTCCATATTAATCATAGCGGGTCAAATAAGTCAAAATGGTTGATTTTCTATATGGGTCAAAAGGGGTCGGGTTAACAAAACATGTTTTGCCCCTTTTTTGTTCTGAATAATAACTAGTAATTAATATGGTTACAAAATCAGTTTCGGTAATCTTTTATTTTTTTGAATAAATAATTTAAGAGTTTGTAAGCATTTGAAGCAACTTGACCCGTTAAGAGTAAATTCTAACCCATATCGATCCATCTCTGGACAAATGGTATAATAGTTTGACCATGTTTTATAGTTCTATGCAATAAAATTACACTTTGTTATATATTTTTTTACTTGTTTTTTAATTGACCCGTAAAACTGTCTGATCTTGCGGTTTGTTGAACTGGTTCACAGAGAAGCCCGAATTATCCAGATTTCAAGCACAAAGACACAGGTGAAGCATTATGGGTCGAAGGGAGATTGAATCCATCGTGGGTTAAATCTCAGTTATCGGTGTTAGATTCACGAATGGAATCTTTTCATGATCAAACGCGATCAGATTCCATGTTCGGAGATAACCTCACACCTTATTAACTTTCTTCACCCGAACAAATGTCATTAAATTTTGTTTATATGAATTTGTCATCATTTATGTTTTATTGTTCGAATGATTTTGCAATTCTAATGTGTCTAATGTGTGGGACAATTGAGAGTTTCTATCTAGCGTATGGTTTAAAAGTAAACGTAAAAATGTAATTTAATTGTTTAATTCATAGTCAATTTTATTTTAGAACGGAGTTTCTCGTGAATAACAACTACTTAATCATGCAAATCCGACCTCTACAAATCTATCTTTGTTTCGTGACAAGATCTTATTATGAATCTGATATAAATTTACTCATCATATAAATGAAGAAAGAAATGTAAAAAACACAAAAATGATCGTGTCTATTATACTTTAATATAATTGTTACACAGTATGCTATATAATACGATCTTACCATGAAAATTAGTTAAAAAAAATAATTTAAAAAATAAGATATATCGAAGTAATTCAGTAGATCCGAGCTTGTAGATCTTAAACGATAATGACTATATTAGCTTCATTAGAAAAAAAAAGATTCAATAATCAAACAAACACTCAAGTCTATGAAAAAATTAGATGTGTATTGATATATACCTCCATATAACATCAAACATATACTTTGAAAAAAAATGTTACATGAACACAAACAATTAATATGTTTACCTTGTCCCTAACTCTCTTCCTAAAAATTCAAAAACCTCAAAACATTTCTTCAAAGATTGAAACCCTCTTTTTTGTATAAATATATATATATATATATATATATATATATATATTAAAAAAAAAAAAAAAAAAACTTTGTGAATTTAGGTTTGGTTTAGACACAATCACCAAACCCTCTGGCTTCACAACTCTTCATAATTCTAAGTCTTTTACAAGTTGTTTTGAACATCTCCCATGGTACATCTCCAACAAGCATCCAATCTCCATCTTTATCTTCATAAGTTGGAACATGCTTTGATCCATTGTACCCTTCTTTCTCAGAGTACAACCCGATGATGCACTTAAACATGTCTTGCAAACTCTTCATCAGTTCTTCATAGCTTCTGTAAACTTTAAGATCCAGTTTCCTCAAATATGGAGCTCCATCCATGCTCACTTTCACATACATACCCGAACCCGATTCAGACTCCGGTTTCTTCACCTGAAGTATGTTTTTCCGGTAAGATCTCACCGGCGGCCACCCAACAACTTGTTCCCTGAAACCCAATATGATCTCCACATGTCAGTATAATTATCATCAAAGTATTAATCATTTCGTTTAGTTTGCATGATCAATGTTTTCAGGGTTATAATTAACTAACTTACTTGGTGGGTGGTGAAAATGTTGATTCCTGTTCATCGGTGGTGGTGCTTGAACCCATCTCCGATGAGCATCTTTTGTTGCCGGAAAGACTGCTTTTTATCTCCGGCTGATCATCGGTTCCCGGTAAACCTAATCTGAGTTCGGTTGCCAGATCAGTGTTGAAAAGATCGAGAGTGCTTCTGTTTTGGTCCATTTATGATCAATTTGCTTCCGGCGAATCTGTGAGGGCGATTGATCAGAAGTGACGGTGGATTTCCGGCGAGTTTTTAGAGAGAATTGAGAAGTGGTTTGTGAGTTGTAATTTAGCGGTGAGGATGAGTTTTATATAGAAATGTTAGGGCCAGGAGACATGATTTGGGTGATTTATTCTCTTTGTGCATGATTTTAATGCCAAGATTATTGAAGTTAACTTGCATGCCGGTAAAGGAAACATGTTGTTTGATAATACAGTTAGACATGTCGGTTAATTGAGAGGCAAGTTTGGTCTGTTGCGAAGAAAGGAGGGAACATCGGGTAGACAATGGCGCATGGAGTACCATGCTCCTGCCGGATAACGGCCAAGATCATTTCACGCCATTAAATCTGGGTCGTCGGATCACGCACCCTAAAAGTAGGGAGGGCACCATGTGATATTGGCCCCCATTTTTGGTCGAAGATGGTGACACTCCTCATGTGTGAGCCTTTGTTGCGGGACCCACTCAAATTGCAATTTTAAAAAATTATTAATTATTTATTTTATTTAAAAGAAATTAGAATTTTATAATATAAACATGAATACGTTACGTATCTCTCTCTCTGTTTAAAGCTTATTTCACATTATCTAATGTAAAACTTAAATATATAATACCAATTATTTTATAATCTCTTAACCTAAATTACATATATCATCTCAAAATGAGTATATTTGATATTTTAATCTTGAGTAAGAGATATGTAAATAAAAGTTTGGATTACGTATATATGTAATTTATTTTTACTGTAGGAATAGTTTACAAGTAACCGACAGCAATCTATGTTAACTAAAGACTTTCTTTAATTTTACTTACAAAATTGAAGTTAAATCATGATGAGGATTACTTTTGATAACAAAAACTGAAGTTAAAAGTATCGTTGATGAAGTTAGAAGTATGAACCGTTATTGACCAACATAGTATAAATCATATTATTAAAATTTGATTTGTCTATACGTACTTCACAATGGTATGTATATAACTGCGATATATTTTGTTACGGATTGTTATAATTTCACTTATATATAATCATTCATTCCCAAAGCCGATGTTGAATTGAATTAACCAAAATATCTTCTTCAATTTAATTTCTATTACTGAATCAATCGAACATTATATAACTGAAACTGATTAGTTAGTTATGCACATTTATAAACCAAAGAATTGTTTATGAGAATGATTTTTAAGTTTTTAGCCCTTAACAAAACCTAGATATCCTCACCCCTAGCTTCATCATATCAAATTTACTAGTTCTTCAGTTATGATAATTCATAGATAGATATGCAATATTGTAATTAGCTGGAACGATATTAATAATTGTTGAGTGTCAAACACGGTCGCCAACTCGTGCAAAAGATTTTAGCATAAATGAACTTTGGCCCATGATTATTCGTTCGTTCTCTTATGGTCCAGTTACTTTGGGCCCATCAAGAGATGCTCTTCAATCATAACACCTCACGCATGAATGTACATACAGTATTGCATATAGTACAAGTTGGTATAGCTGTGATTGCCATCTCCGGGCCCACTAAAATATATGGATGCTTATTTGCCCACCGGCCACCGGTATCCATGAGGACAGGACCATGATGTCCACGTACAAACACGGGACAATGAATGTCTTTTAAGACAGCAAAATGCATTAAATATTAAAAAATTTAGTTTCACTTCAAGTTGATTTTATGTTAAAGTATTAGAGTGGTATCTTTTTTGAAAAGTATCTTCTTTAAAAACACAAATCACAAAAAAAAATACACAAGTGCTAACAATTCATGTTTTAGGTTCATTTCAATTTGATTTTATGTTAAATGAATAGTATCTTTTTGGAAAAGTATCTTCTAAAAAAAAATATACACATGGTAACAGTTCAATGGTAAGTTACCTATTAACAAATTAGACTTAATTGTTATCTCTTAACCATTCAAATGTTATGAACTATTAATAGGTAGGTTTTTAATGAATTAAGAAACCGATTAGATATGCCATTTCATTAAGCTTAAGATAAACCAACAATGATAAGTTTTATAATGTTTATTCTCATTTAAATATGAATAATCATTTCAAAGTTGCACACAAGTTCATAAACATCAAATTCACTTTTTAACTTTACATCATATCTTTGAACACTTTTACCTCAAAAACACATTACCAAACCACTCGCACATTTTCCATTTCACATTTAATCATTTTACACTTTACCTTGGTGGGTCAACCCAACCGGTCACTAACCTAAAAGTTTTATTATTTGACATGAACACATCTAGACAGTTACCTAACACACCCGTTATAATATCTACAATTTAGTAATATTATCATGATCATTCATCAAAATATCAGTAATTTGATTTTATCATTAAAATCGTTGGATGTGGGTTCATTCAGGTGACACAAACTATACAACGGATTCAATTGAGTTTACTCACAATTACACAACTAGTTTAAAAGAATTGTAATAATTATAACAAATAAATAAAATGCAGTCTCTCATTCATCCTTTTAACACACCAAATTTTAAAAAACACACACACATGGTCTGGAGGATCAATACAGAATCCTTAACTGCATGACCAAAAGACGAGATTGACCTTCAAAGAGCAACGGATTTGATTATCAAATCTGCATTTTTCTTAGACTTGAAAACAAGTTCTGCATTTGGTCTGTCATTGTATTCAATCTGCATGTAAATTATGTCAAATATATGAATTATGAAAATATAATATCATCAACTAATTAAGGTTTGAAAAATCTAAAAGGGTTTAAAATTGGGTAATTATTATACAGGTCATAACATTGGGCCGAAACACTTAGTCTAGATATTTTCCATGAAAAATATCTTGATTAAATATGATTAAAGAATTTATTTTTAATAAAAAAAATAAATTTTCAAATTATCCAGGAAGTTGCATTCTTTAAAAAGTCAAACAAGTTGAATTTCTAGTTTCGACCTGTTCAATTTGTTTGGCCCGTTTCCTATTTTGGTATAATTTTGATTTTACTAATTTGCCCTTTTAGCGATGAAATATAGCCCGAAATGACCCGATCATAAGCGAATAATAATCCAATATTGCCACATCTAGTTAGTTGCTTACCCGCTTTTTAGCGATTTCTGGTGTGTTACCTAACAAAAACATGAAATAATACACAATTATTATAACTGAAATGATGTTTCATATGCATATGCGTATGCATCATGCAAAAAAGGTAATTACCGGTAGATATATGTCTCTTCAAAACCCGTTCCATTGCAATGTCAATGTCAACATCAACAAACCTTCAAAAAAGTAGAAATTAGATAACCACTTCATAATATTATACATTTTATTTTAATCCATTATCCATATTAAATTTGTCTAAGATTTTTTGTCATAAAAATTATATAAAATCATAGCTTTAAACAAATCCGAACATAGATCAACCCAAACTAAAATTCTGCATGAAAAATAGCATATATATATATATATATCATATAATTCCAGATTTACCATTTCTCATCTAGAACTGATGATATTTCTTTCCAACTATCTTCATCTAAAAGTAAATAATTTCCTTCCACTATAACAACTTTGTGACTGCAAATAGAACATTATGAACAAAAAGAAGGTGAAGAAAATCATTAAATCACAAATATCATAATATATATTAATCTTTTAAGAAAGTAAGTGAAAGTATAATCTTGCAGATATACAATACTTACTGCACATTTACATAAATATCATCTTCAATCGGGTCTCCAACACCATGGTCAAATGATGGAGCATAAACCGACCCCTGAAATTGAAATTTTGTCATCAACTTAAATGTCAATAAATAGAAAAAATAAACACGTAATCAAATTAACTGCCAACTAAATGAAAAATAAATAAGCAACATAATAGGTAGACGTGGCAAATATACGGGTCAAATATAAAAAATAGTTTAAAACCGAACGTGACAAATGAATTGAAAGTCACACCTAAAGTTAGTTTAACAAGTACAATATTTTATAAAACTTATTTTAAGATTTATAATATTGTTGTAATTGTATTGTTCATGTGATCATAATCAGCTCACAAGTTTTTTATAAAAGTGTTAAAAAATGAACGGAAAAGTTTTACGGGTCAACCCAATATGACTCAACCCGTTCTAATCTGCACTAAAATGATCCGTTTCAACCTGATCCCATTTTGACCCGTTGACCTCTAAATTTAGGTGATATAAATCAGTTAAGTTGATATAAAATATAAACCGACGCAAAATTACCTGTTCCCTCAGGGTCTTCAAACATTTCAAAAATAAATCAGGATCAAATGTCCATGGAGCTGATTTGGCAACAAAAATGGTCATTATTATTATTATTATTTATTTATTAATTTGGAAACAAGTGATGTGATATGAGAGAAGAAGCTCACCTCCCCTTCTTGCATGTGCCTCTTTTGGATTCTAAAAAGGTTAACAGTAAGAGAATCAGAATTGACAATGAATTGCTAATTTAAAAAAAAATAAAAATAAAAATAAATAATCAGTATCAGAAAATCATCTTTAACAAAACAAGCTGGTGTTTGGATCTGATTTTGATGTTTGAGGTAGTAATAATTAGATAATCAACTACCAAGTATTAAAGCAAATTTTGACTATTTACGAAATGAATACATAAAATGCCCATAATTGAAGTAAAAGAATCTCAAATTACTGCAATAAAGAGGGTATTTTAGTAATTTCTGGAACTGTAAACTGAACCTCCATTGAATCAAGTTGGTGACGATAAAGATGGAAACCATCCATAGGGAGAACTATTGCAATTTCTGGCGGTTCAACTTGCGAATCAAATGAAATTGCTTTTTGAGGCCATATTTTGTTTACGCGTTTAGCTACCTCTGAAGCAATGGTGGTCTTACCAGCTCCTGGTGGGCCCGCTAAGCCCACAATATGCCTGAATGAAAAAGAAAATTATTTTTATGTAGATCAGTTAGGTAACGGGTCAAACGGGTACTTTTTGGTACTTGCCAAAGCAGGTTGGGTTGAACCAAACACTTTTTTTGACTAGAAATTATGAAATATTTGCTATAAACAATTTGTATGTCAAGTATAATTACATAAAATGATAATGAATAAAATATTTTAGGCCTTAAGGAGGTTTTCTACATCAAAAAGTTATTTATTTTTTTTTTTTTGTGGTAACTGCTTGACCCATTCAAGCTAACACATAACCCCAATCAACCCACTTTTCATAAATAATGTATCAAAACTGCAAGATAGTATATAAAAAAAATATTTTAAATTGCATACATAATATAGTTATATATTTATATGCATACAATTTATTTCATTAACACATTACAGTGGCCTTGGTTAATCCACAGACAGTATAAATAAACTGTATATTGTAACCAACATTTTGATTCTTGATTACAAAATATGAATAATGCAAATCAATTACATAAACAAGATGTAGGAGTGTAGATAGGAAACTATATTTAGCAGCTAATGACTTTGAATAACACAAGGCATCTAGTAGATATTTAAAAACATGCACTAAATGTTATCAAGATTAATTAATGTATTCTAAAAAAGCTTATTTATTTAATAACATACTTCTTAAACTTACGTTTTACTGGTAATTGTTCCTGAAGCTGCAGTTGGCACTAGACGTTCGGCCAAAGTATCATATATTTCGTTCATAGACCTGAAGAAAGTGGAGATTAACTTATAAATTTTACTTGGACAAATACTAAATTACATATTTACCCTCACAACCATAACAAAAAATGACAAAAGAACCCCTTAGATCTCAAACATGCAGTCTTGTAAAGAGGTATCTACTTTTGTCCAAAAAATGGACAAAATAATAAATGAGTTGAAATTGCCACCTCAAGTGGAGACTAGAGAGTAACTGGTATTATAAAGAAAAAGTGAAAAGCACTAATAATTATATATAAGTACTTTTAAAAATGACACACCGAGCCTCTACTATAGGAATTTCTTTCTTTTGGCTACATAACACCTGAAAATAAATTACCAGAAAATGAGACCAATATGACATTAAAAGGTAATAAAACTTAGAGAACAAGTAAAATAATTAAGAGTAAACCTGAACTTGATATTTCCTATGTTTAAAGATTACACTTTGATTAAGCGGCTGCTGAAATCTGCTTTTGTTACAATTCATAAAAACAGAGGTTTGATAACATTGAGAGACACCTGGTTTCTTGAGCATCACCATATCTGTACTTTTAGTATTATAAAATATTAGTTGGTGTCACGGTTGATATATTATGCCTAAATAAACATGTTTTCCCCAGATTCTTACCACAAATAATGTCACGGTTATTATTTAATGTTATATATATGATTAGCAGATGGAAATTTCACAAAAAGAATGTCAAATTAACACAGTGAAGTATGCATATTATCATTACATACATAACAGGCATATTTCAACAACATATCAAGAACACAAAACGGAAAGCAGACAGCAGTATCAATCAGACAGTAAGTAATCATGAAATTAAGATTTCTAGAACTTTCACTGGCAACTACAATTGAAACAATTCAATTTTTAATCCCCTATCAGACCTAACAAATTGATACAATCACACACACAAAGACGAAATCTGTACTCTTGAATCTGAACGGAGTGAGTATATGCAATTTCTAAATCGTCAATGGAGTTCTTAAGAAATTAACCTAGAAATTAAAACAACCAGTTCTTACAAACATGTAGAAACACATCCGAAAATCAAATCAATGATGCGAAGTGAAAACAGCATCGATTCGATATTGAAAGTAATAATTTACTGATTTTGTTATCATCGAATTCGAGGAATTACAATGCATGCATCAATCTGATCAGCTACAGCGCAGACATTCATCAAATTATCAAATAAGTATTAATTACAAACACACACATACAATTGCAAGCTTAAGGAGACAAAGAGAGACCTGAACAAGGAAGACAGCAGCGACTTGAGGTCGTGTAGAACGACGAGATTTCCATAGTCGGCGAGGGGTTCAAAGAATCGAGCATATCTTAAACTTGCATAAACTTTTTATTTAAAAGATATTGTGAAGATTTGATACATTAAATAAAGTTGAGAGATAGGTAATAATTAATTAAATTATACAGATTTCTGTTATAAATGTTACTAAGACTATTGGTCTAATGTTAAACCTCATTATTTTAATGGAGGTTTAGTGAGCATGTCACATCGTTGATTTATTTTAACTTATCAATATCACTCACAATCTTGCATGTCCACATGCGATGCCATACTGCCATGTGCGGTACGTGCTACGCATAAACAACACGTTGCGGGCAGTTTGATAGTATTTGTAAAATGTCAATAGTTGGTTTGGTGTCTCTTTTGATAGTATTGGTTTTATATCTTATTAAAAAATCACATTTTATATAAAAAACCACTGACACTTTAAAATTTTCAAATAGGTTATGAATCTACGGGTTTGATCGGCTTGAAACAAGTTTGTGGATAAACACTTAGTCTAAAGTGGGTTTGGGTTGAAAGCGGTTTTATCCATTTCAACTCAATCTAGATTTTTTGTTTAGCGGTAAATTTTATTTTTATCAATTTTTATATAACTTTACACTTATAAGGATTTGAATACTCGTCACTTTTTTTTTTAGAGACAAACACAATATAATTTTACAATATAGTTAGACATTTGGTGATTGGTAACTCAATTTAGATAAGTTTTAGATAATCCTACTAGATATATAGACCCAAAAGGCCAAAACTAGAAAACAATAGAATCGATAGTATTGGGCCGAATACTAAACCAAGCCTCAGAGATGAGTAAATGACTCGGGATTTCAAAGCCCAGGTATTTTTTTTATTATTGTAGTACTGAATTTAAAGATTGAGATTTAAAAATTAGTATTATTATTATTTTAAATAAAGGAATGCCCTGGTCATATTAATCGGTTTTCATAACTGCTAGACAACAGATTCAAAACTTTAGAATTAACTTTATATGAGAGAATATATTAAAACATCTCAATGAAAATATTTAAATGAGTATATGTTTAAGATTATAATCGGTTTATATTCGGTATTTAGATTACATAATGAGTACTTTACATTATATTTTAGACAACAAGTTGATCTAAAGTTAAGATTATGTAATAAATTATCATTTATACATATGAATAAATGAATAATCAATGCAAAATTAAAGCCACACATCATACTTGCTTATCATGACTTGATAAATGATTATATATTCTCTTTTAGAATAATTTCGTGTTATCCGCCCACATAGTGTTAGGCTCAACTAATTTTTTTCTTGCTTCATCTCGGAAGACACTGAAGAGTGTGATGGAGTATTTATTTGATGTAATAAAAAAAAATTATAAGGAATATTGTAAGGCTTAATGGATCTCTAAATAGTAAACTCTATTCTAACATGGATTTAAGCTTTTAATATGTGGATATATGTAATAGTGGCATGTCAGCCTACCGTGTTAGTTGCTAAAGTTCAATTCTTAAAAAAGCTGATAGGTCGAGCTATATATATAAGTAATTATAAATAAGTTTAGAAAATCAATCCAGACACAACTAGTTTAGTCTAAAGAGTCTAACAATTTAATTCCAAATACGAGTATTTTGGTATCCTATTAGTGAGCAATTTTGGAAATTTTACCATCTATCCTTCAGAAACCAAGCGATTCACTATTAGACCATGTGTAATGGTCACCCCTCCCAAATCCTTCCCCTCCCAAATTTTCTGCCACATCATCACCCCTTCCAAATCCTTCAAACCCCACAATGGTCATCCCTCCAAAATCCTTCCTCCAATATGCCACATCATCACCACCATTTTAGTTTAGAATTAAATAAATAATAATGTATTTGTAATAAAAAACAACAATAATTAACTAAAAAAACATTAACATTAAATTAAAACATTACATAAAAAAAAAAACAAGCTAATAAAAAAAAACATCCTAATAATTCTAACATAAAAAAATCCTAATCCTAATATTTAGAAGAGAGGGTTTTGGTGTGGTTTTTTTTATAAAAAGTGAAGTGCTATATATAGGATAAAATAAAAATTAGTTTTTTTTTTAATGAAAGTATCCGTTTTTTAACGGATATATTTTTGAAAATGGGCCCCACTTTCGATTTGACCAATGGGAGAAAGGGAACACTGACGGGGAGCGGCGGTATTCCCGCTGACCCCCGCCGAAAGTTTTAACGTCGCTGGGTGGGCGGGATGACCATTACAGGTTGTCTTAGAGCACCTCTAATGAACGTGCTTTTTTTTTACCTAGGTGTAGGAGAAAAAGAATTGAAAAGTTCATTTGTGTATTTTAATTTTAAGTCGAGAGCTTTTGGGAGGTGAGAGAAAAAGAAGAGAATAAGGTGAAGTAGTGGCATACGTTTTTTTAGGTATCGCCGAAGGAGAAAGGTTCATTTGAACCATAAAAAAGAAAGGAACTGTGGAACATTTGTGCTAAATTATTTTTTTTGTATTGTATTATTTTTTTTTTACTGGATTAAAAAAAAATTGTACTGAATTATTTTTTTTTTTGTGCTGGATTTTTTTTTTGTACTGGATTTTTTTTTTGTGCTAGATTTGTTTTCTGTAATAAAGATGAACGGTCCACAAGTGTTCCCCAGTTCTCATTTTTTTTATGGTTTCCCAATGAACCTTTATCATCGCTGAAAATTCTCTTATTATCCATTATTCAATATAATTTATTTTGTTTTTTCTCCACGAAAGTCACGTTTAATATGGAAAACTTCACCTAATATTAAATAGATACTCAAATGTTTCATTAATGTCAAGCAACTTTATTTTTTATTTTTATTTTTAAATCGCTCAGCTTTTCATGGGTTTTTCCGATCATACAAATAATTTATAAGTTTTAATTTATGTATAAATTAAGTGAGATAAAAAAAAATGGAACATATATAAATAATTGTTACTAAGGTATTTTTTATATCCATTTAACTTAAAATAAAAGGTAACAGTGACACACTTAAATGTATGAAACATTACATATAACTAAAACCTTGATGTAAGTGACTTAAAAGATTAACTAACTCACCTGAAACACTTAATTTAATTATATCATATATAATCAGTGGCGAAGCTTCACATTGCTGTCAAGGGTTGCCAAGATCATATATGTAAAATTTTCAGGGATTTCGTAGGTTGTCGGCCTATATATATATATAAAAAATTCGGTCGAAATCGCGAAATTTACACTATGCGCGAAAAAATCAGCGGTCTCCCGGGCGACCCGTGGCTCAAAGAAACCTTCGCCCCTGCATATAATGTTAACCTTTTAATATCCAACAACGATTTAGGAAGTATCTTTTAAAATAAAAGAATCGCTTACTAAGATCTTCGTGATAAAATATGATAAGAATTAATAACAAAGGGTTGGTTTCAAATAGGGAGGAGGCTTAGGGTAAGAAGGGTAAGGAGCGCTTTGATAACGACACGTGGCAGGATGAAATTTTTGAAGGAGGGGTACATCGGTAATTGTGTCCGGCTCGCAAAAAAA
>WOUH02000001.1:1156497-1168960 GCA_009936405.2 Stevia rebaudiana
ATTACTTCCCGAAAAACACCACCCCGATTTCGGGGGGTGGTGTTCCCGAAACTTCCCGAATGCCACCTCAGCTCACCGATGACTTCCCCGATACCACTCCCTATGCTCTTAGTAACTATTGTATTATAAATCACTTGTATCATTTGACATTATTGCCTAGTAGTTATTGTCTTATATAATAAGAAACATAAAGTGATCAACTCGAGAATGAAGTCTACCCGAATATGAGCTCAGTCCTGGGTGGGTTGGATTATATTATTCTTGGTTCTTGCCCGGCTCGATTTAACATGTTGTCTCGACTTAGTTGACTTGTTGAACAAAAACGATATCACTACGGTTAGGCGACCTAGTTACTATATATTCCAAGTCTCATGTCGTGAGACTGTGAGAGGCAACGACCCCCTTCGGGACCAAGACCTGTAACATTACACTAGTATGTGGACTGGGTTTGAATTTGCTATGCCCTACACTATCTATAACAGGTTTCTCCAGTCTTATCTCGATCTTGGATAATTACTGTCTAAAGGTTGGTCATTCAAAGATGCGCCCAACGATATTCGAACCAACTCCCCAATGAAGAATCCTGAACTCTAACCTCTAGAGAGTGTTGCTTGAATGACTCGCTGAATTAACCTAATTTTGGCGAAGTAAAAAAAATTCTAAAAGTCTCCTGAACTCTGCTTTTATCTTTTAGCACTTATCTAAAGCTAGATGTTTTTGTAATTATAATTTGATAAATTAATCTTTAATGAAATAAAAAAAATTACGTGTGAAACTTGTTCCAGGAACCACCCGTCAACGGTCATAAATAGTTTTGAAGAAGAAGTGGCATATATAGAATAGACCACATCTTACAATGTCGTTCAGAATTAAGGTAATTTAAGTTTATAGTAAAAAAACATTTGTTTTTATGATACAACTTTTATAAAAAAATAATATCGTATGAAAAAGTTATTAATGTTTAAATGAAGTGGGGAGAAGTTCAAAAAACCCAACAAATGAGTTTTTATATGAATACTCTTTCTCTTGTTTTTTACCTTAAGCAAATGGATGAACAAGATTGTTACCACTGTTTTAATTAACCAAAATATTATTCCTATTTGACTCTTCCTCTATAACAGGAGCCTATATAATATATCAATTTTAATTGTGAGTTTATAAAAAGACTATTTTTTGTAGGCATTTAAAATATGAAAACAATAGTCATTTAAATTTAATTTCACTATTGCATATAAAAATACACGATCTAGATTAGTTCTTACGGTTATTATTTTATATTTAAGAATTTATTTCATTATATATAATTTTTCAATAAAATTTCTCTCATATATGTAACACTACTATTGGAAGAGAGCAACTTGTTATATAGATCAAGAAACAAGGATTTTCGGTATGATTTAAATAATAGTTACAAGATTTTGGTGGGTCAATCTTGATAGTATACACGGAAAAAGATTATTCGAATCTTACAAAATCGTAATATCCTTGGGATTTTATACCGTCACGCATTGTTTAGATGCTAGTTACATCCACAAACAAGCTCTAGGAACCATACCCAACATATGCATCACCAATTAAGGATAAGAATCAATAAACCAAATGATGGTTGATCTAAATGGAGTTATAGATCTGCTTGTGAAACAATAGGTTCAACCACTAGTATATGCATCGATAAGACAATTATATTGTGGACATGGAGAAACTGAAACGAAATTGTACTATTCTTCATCTTGAGATTGTAGAATTTCGTTTCAGATTATGCATGTCCACAATGTAGCCGTTTCATTAAAGAATATAGCGGTGTTTCATGAACCGATTGTTTCACATGCAAATCTAATACTCTTAGGTCAACAATCATTTGATTCATAGAATCATTTGAAATCCATGTCTTCACTTTTCACCATCTTCTTCCAGATCCATCACCATGTTCATCAAGTTTACTAAATTTCAAGACCCTCTTATGAATATTGTACAAAGATCCTGCCACTATTCTCACGAATGGGGAACATAAGCAATCTTTACATGTCTGGCTTTCTGAAGAGTTATCGCGTGTATGCAATGTCACATTCTGACTCGATTTGTGTTACTAACTC
Source organism: Stevia rebaudiana (assembly GCA_009936405.2). Taxonomy (NCBI): domain Eukaryota; kingdom Viridiplantae; phylum Streptophyta; class Magnoliopsida; order Asterales; family Asteraceae; genus Stevia; species Stevia rebaudiana. The sequence goes on from WOUH02000001.1 coordinate 1,158,591, forward strand.
AGAAACTTTTATACAGATTTAGTAACAAAGAATGAAGGGGGATTGAAATGGCATACTTTAGAGAAATGAGTTTGAATGGTTTGATTTTAAGGCACCCAGCATGCAGCTTTTATACTAAAAGCTAAAGAAGTACCATAGCTAGAGGAAAGTGCAAGGAATATACTCTTAATTTACTATATTTCCCTTCTTAAATATTTTAGTTTATTAGAAAAATAATACTATGATAATTAAAGTTTTAGGAAAAAACCAGGAACGTGATAGATATATATACATCATCAAGTATATCTCGTCATGAATTCATCATATGTGCATATGCAAATTGGCGTAGAATGGATGACACTAATGATTGACCCGTTAAGATTTATTGGTCCATCAAATCATTAACTAATCTTTGAATGTATTTATTTATATTTTTTTAGCAGTGAATAACGTGGTCATTCGGTCTCACCATGAGATCATATTAGTCTTCCACCAACGAATCATTGAAAGTATGACGACACGACCCACCAGTTCAGGAGGAAACTCAATTTGTGAAAAACATGTGGCTCACCCTAGAACTTATGCTTTGAGTGAAACTCCAACCTTAGACTTTTCATTTGGGAAGTATCGGATAAATGCCTCTTGGTATATATTTATCTTATATAACGATTTAATTTCTTTTTATTATATTTTAGATAATTTTTTCCCGTCTCTCTCCTCCAATATCATACTTACTAAGTTTGAAAATTTACTGAAATCAACTAAATGCTATTTATAACCAATTACTAAATACAATTTTCAACTTAGTAATAAACTGAATTAAATGTTTTTATAAATATTACTAAAATTTTAAACTTTCAAGTTGTTATCTAATTTAACCATCTTTGAAAATTATGAATGAATTTTAATTTGATATTGTATTTTGTAAATGTGACCAAATTATTAGGTTCAGTTTAACTAAAATCACGATTTTGAAGAACAACTATTTTGACCGACGAGACTGATTAATGATATTTGGTCATTAATCAGTGAAGGAAGGATTAGCGATTAATTAGTTATTAATCGGATGATAGTCGGGATTTTACAACCATGGATTTAACCCTTTAACAATGAACAAATTAGTTACTTAATTAAAGTTTTAATTTAATCAACTAAACCACTTTCATATTATCTTATTAACACGATCATCTTACAATTAGATACATTAATATACATCAAACATACATCTAATCAAATTATCATTTCTCTACTAATTAATAGTAAAATGTGTTTGTCATAATTTCTTTTTTCAAACATGTTTATACTTATTTTTGTTTATTAGTATAAGTATTGTTTGTTATACTTTGAAGGTACCAAAGGAGACCCTAACGTTTTAAGAAGATATTTTTTTTAGTTTGAAAATAGTATAGAAAAATAAAGTTAAGACGAATTTAATAATATAAACTATGACACGTTGACGAATAATAATCTGTATTATTTTAGTCAAGAATAATAAGTGTTATCCATACTTTGGTGTTCAATCACATTATTTTAATTTCAAAATTTTCAATTAAACAAAATTAGAAGTTAATAATAGATTTTCCAGCAACCCACTTTATCAAAATTATCCAGTAACCCACTTCCCTATCACACCAAATATAAAAATTAAACTTTTTGCAGCGACGGATATGCGGTGGTGATGGTTCCTAATCGGAACAAATTAAATGGTAAATGGTACTCTTTCCCCTTTTCTTCTTTACGCATAAACATCACCATCACCATCACCACCTACACATTGCAACATTCCGGCGAAAGGGGTATGACGTTGCAAACAACGTTGATTTTTACCTATCGAAAAAATCAGAAAGATCAAACCCACAACGAAACATTTGATTTCATCAATGTCAAAGATCGGGTTTCTGGATAATGACGGGTTACATGAAGCAATATGGAATGTGTAGATCTGAATTGTCACTATTTGGCCCGTGGAGTTCAAATCGTAAACAAAAATCTGGAATTTGTAGACTTTAAAAGGTCGATGAATGAAGGACGAACAAATTGGGTGGCATGAGTTTTTTCTATAAACAAAATATATTTAATTTGTTTGTCATTTATTATGATGCGGCTGTTTAAACTTTTTTAACATGGTTTCATTATATTCCTTTAAAAAATGATAACATTATGATTTAATGATACAAACCGTTTAAAAATAAGAAATATTGAAGTTCGCTTTAAGTAAAAAATGATTTTTTCATTAACCATCTCCTATAACAACATTCATAACTATTCCATAATGTATCTTTATAATTTAAATAGGTTACGTTATATTAAGAACCAATATTATGTTGAGAACCGTAATAAACCGCATAAAACACTTGTACATCGTGTATTAATGAATTATTAGAAGAGAGAAGATGAGTAGGACCAACGATTAATTAACCGTCTTATGTATTAAAACATGTGGTTATAAATGGTTCTTTTAATTTTCAAAAAAATTGGTTCTTTATGGAACAAATAAAACTTATATTTATTTATATTATTTGTTTATCTTATAAAAACCCATTACAGCTCATTTCTCATATTAAGTCAAACTAGATCGTGAAAAATGTACCTGGATGAGTTGTAATCGATTCCGATTGAGGTGACGCCATACGTTGTTCTTCTATTAGTGAAATTCGAAGAGTCGGTGATATTCCGCTACTTGATGGTGGATTGCTAGACGAAGAACGGGGATTATCAGAAGTAGAAAGTGGATTTGAATATGTAATCGACATTGATGCTCATAGAAAAGTTTGAAACGGAAGAATGGAAGTGTTGTTTGAATTTTATGAGAAGCAGGGGTGGTTGATAATACCCATGTGTGTGTTAAAAGATTTCAACTTATTTACAAGTATGCCACCGCGTGAATCCTGTCCATTGATTACCAGATCTGATGGCTGAGAAGCTCTCTCACGTTTCTTAGAATAAGAGGCTTATTTAGGATAGCCCATCAGTAAATATACACAAATGATTTGTTAACCATTTTGATTCTAAAACACACATAAACCAATCAAACATCAACAAATCAAATAAAGTAGTCACTAACAAGATAAGTGTAGAATGCTAAATATTTTGAGAAATGCATAAGAACTTATAACAAATTGCTTAAAACTTACAGATAATTACTCTGGGATGAATACCAAGAGAAACAAAAGGAAACCGATGGTAATTGCCTTTTCAAATGAGTCAGAAAAGACGATATCATTCAAACCGCTTCGGCTTGACGAGAGTCTAATTCTTCACAGAATTGCTTCGGGTGATCGTTGTTTGACAATGGAAACAAAACAATAGCCAAATTACCCTCACTCAACAACATTGAAACCCTGAAATCAAAATTCAGATTCGCAAACCCTAAACGCTTCCACGATCATAGAAGCAAATAATACTAAAAATCAAAACCCAAAATCTACAATAAAAAAGAAATCAGTTACTTTTGTTTACGACAATTAACATCGGTGGATGTGATGTTGTTGCTGAGTGTTGTAATCAAATAACAAATCTTCATCTTCATGGCGATGACAACGCGGTGAGAATTCGAAAGCCAGAATAATGAAATTGAAAAGGACGCTTATTTGAACGTGTGGGTGGGTGGACGAATTGAAAGCATTTATATGTACCAGTGGAGAATGGATGCGACGGTTGGCTGGGATGGAAATGAAGAGGAGAAGTGGAACGGCAAGCGACGATTAGTTCGGGGATTGACGATGGGCTGACGGAAAAAGCGTGGAACAGAGGACGGCGGAAAAAGAGTTAAACGAATTATAAAGACGGGATGGTGGTGACGGTTGATCAGACGAAGGGATGCGACGGACGTTGAATGGAACGAAGAAGAGAAGCGACGGAAGAAGGGATGTCGGTGGGTGTTAAAGACGGAGATTTAACAGAGATTGTTAACAGATACACGCTTATTAATATATATAAATGTGATTAAGTTAGAATTGTTTATATTAATTTTTTAATAATTTTATTTTTCTTACGGTCATGTCTACTCAAAAGAATATTAGAAAACAGATGACCACGTTTCATCTTGATACCCTGTTCTTAAATCGCACACTTTCGAATAGCGTTAATTTGTTCTCAACAGTCAACATAATATCATTTTCACATGAGTTCCTTGAAAGACTTTCTTTTTTTATGGGCAATTAAAAGAAATAAAAAAGGAAACTAGACCCATTTAAATTAAAATTTCACTATTGCCTTAAAAAAACGTGATGTGGATTAGTTCTTGCAGTTAATGTTATATGTTTAACTTTGTATTTTATCTTTCATATATAGTTTCTTTATAGAGTTTTTGTTATGTAAGAGTACTAATCGAATCGAGTGACTAGCTATATACTTAGATAGATCAAAGAAACGAGGATTTATGATACGTGTCACATAGAATTTACAAGATTTTGGCAAGTCTATCTTGATAGTATATATAGAAGATGATTCTTCGAGTATAATAACTTCAAAAATCCTTGGAGTTCATACCATTACCGGTCGTTTAGATGCTACTAGTCTAATGTACCATGTGCCAACACAAATTAAGGTACGAGTCTATGAAACAAATAGTGGTTGATCTAAAAAGAGTCGTAGATCTGCTTGTGAAACAATAGGTTCAACCACTAGTATATGCAACGATAACACAATTATATGGTGGACATGGAGAAACTGAAACGATATTGTACTATTCTTCATCTTGAGATGGTACAATTTCGTTCCAGGATATACATGTCCACAATATAATTGTGTTTATCAATGGATATACGAGTGGTTGAGCCTATTGTCTCACACGCAGATCTACTACTCCCTCTAGATCAACCATCATTTGATTCATAGAATCATCTTCTTTGTGAGCTTCATGTCTTGACCTTTCACCAATTTATTGACAACAACATGCAACCCTCGAGAATCCGTCACCATGTTCATCATGATTGTTAGCTTTTAAGTCCCTTTAAAGAATTATTTACAAATATCTTGCTACCGGCCACCACCCGTAAAACTGCTTCGTTTCTTGGGAGTTGCTTTAGCATGCAACCTTTTCAGGTTCGGCATTCAATCGTATGATCATTTGTATCTACCGTTGCATTCTGACTAACTAGATTTATGTAACTACTTTTAGAAATTTTGTTTATAGATTTAGACACCGAGAACAAAGGAGTTGGAATAAGAAAAATCTAGTTTTGAGAAATGAGATTGAAAGGTTTGATTCTAAATGCTTCAAATACCACTATTTTTATACTTGAAAATATTATGAACTTTAGCTTCAGGAAGGTGCAAGGAACATGCTTATATGTAAACCTACAAATTAGGATATATTTATATAACACTATCATGTATCTCTCTTTATTATAATATTTTTATTAGACGTTTTAGGAAAAAACCTGGAACTTGCTATTTCGATCATCACATACAAGGGTGCAAATTGGCATTTATGACCTAATGATTGACGCAAAAAGATTTACTGGTCCGCTAAGTCAGTATTTCAGCTTGAAATTAACTCCATGACACCAATTGGCAAAACATATTATATATAATGATATTGACATTTTAATAATGAATTATACAAGAATATGTATGTATGTTCTAGGTAATTACCATCTTCCGCAAGTATTTGAACGTGTCATATATGAAACTGGTAATACGATTACCACAACTTAAAAACTACACTAAAAGATTTTTATTTAAATTAAACAAGTAGTTGAAATGAATAACTATTGAATTGCATGTTTACTTTTCTTTAACCTAAGTGTGACAGCTCTAATTTACAAAAGCATCTATATTTTTTATATTATAAAAAATATGTCTTATTAATGGGATGTTAATTTTAGACACCAAATTCATTTATATAAAGCTGGACATTTTGTCGCAGCTCTTTACACATGTTAGGACGTTTTCAAGCTTATTTTATAAAAAAATGATTTCATGTATTAGTTGCACACAATTTTGGTTCAAGTTTGTATTCAAGCCTTTTATATTCCATTAAACTACAACAAAAATAACATAAGAGCTCACAACGCACAAGTAAACTATTCAAAGAAATAATACACACACATGTATTTAGATATGGACGTTTAAACCGATTTTAAAGAAATATAAAACCGTATAATGCATTTATTGTATCTTGTGCGTCAAATACGATTGAGCACGTATTATCTACAAATGTATATGATTCTTGTAAATCATAATTCTTTACTTAAAACCGGTTATTTGTAGACAGCTTATAAAATAAATTTCTTTTCAAGCAATTCACAAAGTCGTTTTAACAGGATAAAAATTTCATGACCATTGGAGATTGACCAAATTAAAGAAAACAATTGGCGATCCAACCAATGAAAGACTTACAAGTCAACGTTTATCATATGAACAAAAAGTAACGAATCCAGAAACTAAAATGTTGGAACAAACAAATGACAGTTAAATTGTCGCAAACGAAATCGGATGGAAACCACTGAAATCAACATCTAAGTTTTGATTGGACAATAATTCGTGAAAATAGAGAAAAAATGGACCTCATGGCCGGCCTGCAATGTTGCATGATCACAACGATCGGAAGAAACCTCGAAGAAAGACAGATTTAAGATTCGATCGAGATTCCTGTAGATCTAACCAAACCAAGAATTTGTGTTCATCATAGATGGCGGCTCCCTTTCTTTATCAAGATATAAATGCAAATTAATCATGTGTGTTGAAATAAAAAATAAATAAAAGAAGTTTTGAAAGTTTTTTATTGGTTATGTAAACAAAAAGTAATAATATTGTTAAAATGATTTTAGTTTGATTAGTAAAAAAACGCATGACAAACTTACAAGCTATTTTTTTATATTAGACTATGTGTAATCATTATTTTAAATATGCTTGATCATATTGTCACATAGACGTCATATAAGAGAGGTAGGTATGAATAAAAAAGATGTGTAGTGAGGTTTAACCACCAAATGAGTGATTGAGAAAAATGAATATTGATGTGGATAATTACTATTGGTTTATATGAGGATAAAACAAACATAATAAATGCATTGAACTTCATCACATAGTGACCATGGTCACTTTTCTTTCATCACTTCATGGTCACCTCCTTATGTGTAGTGGTAAAAGTACTTAATGATGATGTGACCATGTGCCACCTAGGATGGTCACTTGATGGCCAAGCCCCATTACACATGGTCTAAAATTGAAACCCTTATAAAACCGCCCCTACCAACAGACTTCTAACTCAACGCTTGAGATTTAATTTGTCGTTGAGCCATTAAAAAAATCTTATAACTAAATGATATCTACGATACGAGATATTGAAATTTGAGATAAAATCAACAAAGTATACCCAATTGGCACATGTCATTAGCAAACTTGGGGCAAGTTTAAATGAACACTAGGTAAAGGACTAGCTTGAGATTTATCTCGTGTTCGATTTTAATAGGGGCGAGGGTTTACCTATTCCACGAGGTTCCCGCGCATTACGTGGCGTCTTTTCGTCGCCACCCGATAAGCTTGGTTCAGACAAATACGTGATATGTGAAAATAAGAACGTTAAATAAAAAGCAAACTCAGAATACGAAAATAGTAACTTCTATATATAATAATTCACTATCGGTATTAAATCAAAGTTATTGGAGCAAAAACCACTGAAACCTTTCTAAACAAACAAAACACGTTTTGAATCAACCAGACGAACTGATTTAATTTAATCGTATGAATAAACCACTACCGCCTACTAGAACGACCACCGATATCAATCATCATCGGTTCCAATATAATCATCATCTCCGGATCCATAATCATCATCATCATCGACATCGGAAACATTGTAGTGATCATCATCGTCAAATTTGGTCTTAGCCGCCTCGAACTTCTGTCGTCCCGGAGCAAACTCCTCCAACACCGAATATCCGGCGACTTCACGGCCAAATCCATAGCCCGTATTCACTGGTTGCAGAACAAAACTGTCAGGGAGAAGATATTGCAAATTGTAAATGTTATTCACCAGACTTTCTGTTTGGATATTTGAGGCGGCGACAGTGGGGCGGAGATGGCGGCTGATGAGTGTTCGGACGGAGGAACCGCACGATCGGAACATCATTTTCGACGCCATTTACAGTTTTCGGAGATTTGGAAATGACGGCGAGAGGCAGGTAGCTTAAGATGAGTTTAACGAGGGTTTTAAACTTTTAGCCTTAGAGGGTTTTTGAGATCTAAAGATGTGGCCGGCGTATTTTGGTATGATATTATACACGTGGCATAATCATAGACTAGGTGGATACTATGTGGCGCGACTTACCCTTCTTTAAAATTGAATTTTTCAATGAGGATTTTTAACGATAAATTACCTAATTCTATTCTTAAACCAATTCATAGACTCAATTACATCTCATGATGTGCAACCTTTTTTTTTCTTTTTTTAAAAAGCAAATAGCGCGGCCATCCGGTCTCACTCTGACAAACAGATCAGCCTTCCGCATTCATGGGCTTACAGGGATTCAGAAACCGGTTCACATATGACATATCGATCATCCCCAACGGTCCAACCGGTTTGCTTTTGGTTATTTCCTTGATAGTTGATGCTTCGCTTGAATTCTTAAGATGGTAGACTCCTCGTGTTCTAATATCAGTAATCCTTCCGATACATCCGTATCTCATGTGAATTATTGATCATGAATGAAATGAAGCATTATTATGTAAGAGAAGACTTGATCAAAATGATTGATTCACTCTCGTTTCTGATTCTCTTTAGGCATCAAATTCTGCCTAATATGTACAATTGATTAGTAACATTGGTGAATCTGTGGCAAACCATTACACATTAATACATTATGATGGCAAACCATGTATTTTTCAGTATGTTATCTATCTTCATTCTAAACTACTGATTTTCGGTGTTTCATAATTTATTTTTAACTTGTTTATCGAGTTTTGTACATTAATAAGACCGAGCAAAAAGAGTTAGAATCTTAGAATCGGTGGCTTTAGTCGGTAAAACTACTGAGACGGTCAATTTTAATGTATTGAATTAATAAAAAAAAGACAAAGGGGCCTGCAAGTTTAAATATTTGATAATTGAAAGTGTCAAATATATTATTGACCAATTCATGAGAATTCTCATCGTGACTCCCAATTATCCACCCTACTTCATTTTCCCAATTAAATATCATGCAATTTGACAGAATATATAAGCTATAAAAGGACACTCTATGCATTGTATTAACACATCCAAACTTCTCATTCAATTACTAAACGTTTCCGATCCAACTCCACATTATCAATATGGCCAAGTTTTGGCCGTATATAATGTTAGCCTTCGCAATAGGCATGTTTGCTACCAGTGTTGTGGCTGATGATGATGATCATTATGTTTACGCATCACCACCACCGCCGCGTTATGTTTACAAGTCACCACCACCGCCACGTTATGCTTACAAGTCGCCACCACCACCATCTAGATCACCACCTCCTCCTTACTACAAGTCACCACCACTACCCTATCTTTATAAGTCACCACCACTGCCTTCTAAATCACCACAATCTCCATCTCCTCCGCCTCCATATGTGTACAAGTCTCCGCCACCTCCATCTCCATCACCACCGCCTCCGTATGTGTACAAATCCCCACCACCACCTTCACCTTCACCACCCCCTCCGTACATATACAAGTCAGCTCCTCCGCCATCTCCATCACCTCCTCCTCCGTATATCTATAAGTCTCCACCACCACCTTCTCCTTCACCACCACCGCCATATATTTACAAATCTCCGCCACCACCTTCCCCTTCACCTCCACCACCATATATATATAAATCTCCACCACCACCTTCTCCGTCACCTCCCCCACCGTATATTTATAAATCACCACCACCACCTTCTCCTTCACCACCACCTCCTTATATCTATAAGTCTCCGCCACCACCTCCCCCTTCACCCCTACCACCATATATTTATAAATCACCACCACCACCTTCCCCATCACCACCACCTCCTTATATCTATAAGTCTCCGCCACCACCTTCCCCTTCACCCCCACCACCATATATCTATAAATCACCACCACCACCTTCCCCATCACCACCACCTCCTTATATCTATAAGTCTCCGCCACCACCTTCTCCATTTCCTCCCCCGCCATATGTATATAAATCTCCTCCACCACCATCACCTTCACCACCACCACCATATGTATACAAATCACCTCCACCTCCGTCTCCTTCACCCCCACCACCATATGTATACAAATCACCTCCACCCCCGTCTCCTTCACCGCCACCACCATATGTTTACAAATCACCTCCACCCCCGTCTCCTTCACCCCCACCACCATATATTTACAAAACTCCACCGCCACCATCTCCTTCACCCCTACCACCATATGTTTACAAATCACCTCCACCCCCGTCTCCTTC
>WOUH02000001.1:1185381-1208535 GCA_009936405.2 Stevia rebaudiana
GAATGAGATCTTTGTACTCCAAACTCCTTCATCGAAGCGGAGCAAAACGTCGGAATCAAGCAACCCCGGTAGTGCCAGCGCATCGGATGCTCGATTTGAGTTTAACCTCAACGAATCCAATGACGAAGACGAGGAGCCGGCCCGACCGACCGGGAGAGATCGGGCCAAGGCGGAACGAGCCAAGGAACGGGCCAAGGGAAAACGACAATCTTTTTCAAATCCGGAGCCTCATCAAGTTAGCAACCCGATGGACAACTTATGCGAGAAGTTTCAAGAGTTTACGAGTGTAAAAAAAGACCGTCACAGACTCGACGAGTTGTAATTGTTATTCTCGAACACCGAACATTTAACCGGAATCGATCGGGAGTTCGCCGAAAAAGAAAAGCAACGTATTAGGGACAAGTATTTCCCCATCGGAGAATTAAATTTTAGGACTTTTTTTTAAGAATGGTATGTTTTTTTTTTAAATTAATGTAATGTTTTTTTTAATCAATGTAATGTTTTTTTTTATAATGTAATGTTTTTTTTAAGAATGTAACGTTTTTTTTTAACTCTTTTTAATTTTCCGTTACTTTTTTTTTAAATAATGTGACTTTTTTTTATAAAATGAAATTATAAAAAAAATGAATAATCAATCATCACTCAAGCCCCATGCATTTTCACCCTTTCACTCACCCACTTTACCCACTTTCTCTCTAACGTGACATGCCACTCCAGCCCCACTACAACCTCACTCCAGCCCGGTATACCACGTAGTCTTATATTGAGGTCATCAATGGTCCTTGTAATTTTGGAGTGAGGAGCATATAACATTGACTTAAAAAAATGATGAGAAAACTAGTATGTTATAGAGGTTATGAGATAAAACATAAATCATAAAGTGAGAATCAAAGTCACAGTAAGATCAAATACAAATTTATTTTTGTAAAACTGTGAAAATCAAAATTTTATTATAAACAACAAAGTACTACCACTAAAAAATATGTTTTATATACAAACATAATATTATGAAGATATTACACGTTGCGTTAACTCTGAGATTGATGTGACAATTGCGGTTTACATTCTAGTGTTTAGATTTTATTGAAACTCTATCTTCTACAACTGTTTATTGTTTAGTTCAATTCCTTGTAGATTAACAAGAAACCATTGAAGTAACAATCATTATTAAGAACAACGACGGCTCTACGTAATTAAATGGATGTGTTAAAGCGATCCTATTTAATAAAGGACATTCATCTTTGAGGGGTCTATTTGTACCCATCAAACATGTACTATAGATAAAAAAACTGGACCTCGTAAAGCAAAACCACAATGAACAAGACTTTGGGAACTTTTCATAATTACTCACTATAGTCATAGTGAGGTTAGAACCCTTGACTTGCGGTTAATCAGACATGAAAGACTTTACGAGTTATCAAATTTAGTATGCAAAGTATATAACCTAAGGCTTAATGTAATGTCTCGTGATTGAGGGGGTGTGAGCCATGTGAAACTGGTCATCGGGGGGAACAACTCACCGGTGTGGGAGTGAGGATAGGCGTGAGGCACCTCCGTGAATGTGGTCACGACGTGAGAAGTGTCGTAAAGCAAAATCTGATGTGGATGGGGTGGTCAAAGCGTAAGGTCATGGCGAATGATAATAAAACAGCCTAAGTGTACAAAGGTTCGAACAAAAATAATACAAAAAGAAAAGGATGTGGCTCGAACCTAACCTTAATTTTTGAGGCCTCTATGCATAACATATTGACTTTAGTGTCATATATACATTACAAGTTGTTTATTTAAACATGATTGTAACTATTCATCTTCCTAATTACGGAATTCAAGTCATCATAATTTACTAATACTTGAAAACCATGTTTTCATTACGAATGAAAATGTGTAATATGTATTATTTAACGTCAAAATACACATTGACTATGTTAAGGGTGTTTGTGTGTCTAAACAAGCGTCGAATCTAAAATTTTGTGTCGAAAAACATGTCATCTGATTGGATGCCGAGCAAGGAATATCCAAACATCTATTTTTTTTTGTACATTTTTTTATTTCCTTGTTTCATTCTTTTCTTTAAGGAAAAAAGATTTTTTTCATAATATTCATTTACCTTTCTTTTAAACGTATAATCATTTAAACATATTACTTATATACATAACCAGTTCAAAATGTTTGTGTGTATAATGTATAAATAGATAATTAATTCTTTTCAAGAATGTATTATTTTATATATAATTCATTTACTTAATAATTTATTATTGATGAGAACCAATTTCTTCTTTCCTGAACAGTGTGTTTGACCTTTGGATGTTTACACCATATGCCTACTTTACACATTCCCTGCATACCCATTCCCCCATCACCATCACTATACCATAGCTTCTATTTTCTGTTCAATATCAATTTACCATTTTACCCCTCACCTCAAATACCCACCTTATTCATCAAAATGTACACATTCCAATGCACATTGTACAAACCACCACATCACCAGTACTCCTTAAATTTAACAATTTCATCTTTAAAACCACACATCTCTTCAAGCCTATATAAACTCAAACCCACCCCACATTCCCACTTCACTCATCACCAAAACAGAAACTATCAAATTATGGATGTAAGTTTCACTTTACCCCCTTCCACTTTCCTGTTTCGTTCAAATCATCCCCTAATGATGAACGCTTGTAAGAATCATGATGAATTGTTGGTTTTTTGCAGGAATTCAGAGGCAATCATATTCCGGCGTTTGGTAGCTGGGATTGCAACAATCATCTTCCATTCACTCAATGCTTTGAATCAGCTCGACAAACTGGTTTCATTGGTTATGGCTATAATTACCCGCAAGATCGTGATCTGTATGTCGCCGGAGATCTTTACGAGAACAATGTCGTCACTCCGGCAATGATCGTTGTTCCTCGCCGTCGGGTACTTACATTTTTACGTTAATCGGTTAATTGCCTCTGTAATTTTACTGGTTTCTTTCAAAATTAACAGTTTCTTGTATGATTTATGGATTGGATTTGAACAGAGGAAAACTCCGGTGAGGAGGTTGAAGAAGGAATCAAGGGTAGTTTGTGATTACGATTACGATTACTTTTATGGCCGGAAAGAAGCTCCGGCGCCGGAGCAACACATGAAGATTGCTGATTGTGTTACAGTTAAAGTTAAATCAAAGGCTGTTGATGAAGACTTGTACAAGATCTCGCCGGAGCTCCTCCGTGCGCCACCGCGACGGGTAAAGTTCCGACACCTTTCATCACGGTTGTCGTGTTTTCTGACACATATAAATCCCAGTATTTTACGTTATCAAGTTTTTTTTGTCTGTGTTTAACATGACTTGTGGACCCATAAGTCAAACTATACTAGAAGTCAACAAGATTGATAAGTCAAATCTTATTCGTAATTTACTTTTTTTTTTAAATAAAGATTATAAAAAAGGTAAGATTCTTTAGGGTTTGAAGTTGATTTTGTTTTCTTATGCAGAAGAGCAAAAGGTGGGGGTTGTTTTCAATGTGCATGCAACCAGCTTCATGTGTTATGTGAAAGCTTGAAGAACAAAAGGTTAATTAGATATTAGGTTTTATATATTATGTATACCAATGTTTGTGAAAAATGGTGAAATGGCAAATGAAGATGAAGTTGCACAAGATGAACATGATGATTTAGAAGAATATGAAGATTAGAAGGATTTAAGGGTTTTTGATGTTTCATGTAATCCCTTTTTTTTGTTTCACTTGATGTAATTTCAAGAATTGAGTTTTGGGCCATTAGCCATTTTGAATGTGACATTAATTAATGGTGTATTATTAACTTAAAAGATTTGTTAACTTAAATTTGGTGAGAAATATATACCAATGAATGAGACATTGTGAAATGGCCTATAATTATAAAATTGAATATATGAAGATGAAGATTAGAAGCATTCATAGTTTTTGTTTTTGGTGTAATCTTTAATCGTATTCCACTTCATATAATATCAAGATTTGATTTCTAGCCTACACATATTTTAACCATTTTAATGCGACATGAATTAATGTTTTGCAATTAAATATATAAAGATTTTATATTAAATTTGATGAAGAATATAAATTTAACGAAAAGGGTAAATAAAGGTGGAAATTGTGATGGTGGGGTTATGGTTTGTTTCTATAATTATGAAAGTTCTGATGCATGCTTGAAACCAACCGAAAAAAAGTCTTTGATCTACAGACTCTGATAATACCACTACCCAACCTTTATTTGAAAGTGACTTGAGTATGACCTACTCTTGTCAATTTATGTTTCCTTGTAGTACAAAGATTTAGAAAATGACCATTTAATAATAAAGTGTAATATTTATTACTTGTTTAGAAAATAAGCATCTATGCCAAAAATTTATCCTTTGAAAAATGGTCACATATATTTAATCTAAAAAACGAACATCATTAACATTTTCTTCTCAATCTGTCATTCACTAAACAATTACCGTCCTTAACAATCATGCCTTGATCATGTAGATCAAAGAATGACTCGTAGAGGGTAACGGTTTGATAGATGACCGGTTGAAAAAAATAACGATTAGCATTTCTTAAATTAAGTACAGGTGATGATTGTTATATGAGAAGCTAGGTGAAACATGTGAGTAGCACGAAGGTTTATTTTATTGAAAACATATAATAAAATTAATCGACATGTGCATATATCCTCATTCTCTTCCTTGAAAAACATAGTGAATACAAATCTTATAACCTAACTCAATACTTATTACTCGATCGTTAGACTTTGTAATAATGTGTTTGACCATTTGAAAATCAATAGTTGAACTGACATTAACAATTAGCAAGGCAAAACACATGTTACGAGTCTAGTTACAAAAGACCATTTCTATCAATACACTTGTAAAAAGCAACGTTAAGTTTCACATTTAATATAAGTTCCAATATATTTTGTCAATGTGATCGTTAATGAATGTAATAAAAATTTAAAAAGGTTATTAAGGGTATTCTTGAAATAAAATAATTATTTGGAAGTTTCTAAGTTGGACTTTGTTGATTTATATACTACCTTTCTTGTATTTGTGCTTTTTCGCAAGAGTTAAAAACCAAGGCATTTTGCTTACAAGATACAAAAGCTATCTCTAGGTTATGTTATAAAGTTACAAGGACAAATATGAGTAAGACAATGTGAAAAGGGATTAGTGTCTTTTTAGGGAAGAAAAATAAAAGAAAAAAGGGAAAAGAAGATGAAAATGTGGTGGAGTGTTTCCTTTTATTGGTGGGGCACATGCAAAAGGAAAGAGACTTGTATTGAAAGATAGATGTACTATCCAATAACTTTTGAACTTAAGGTTTATTTTTATTGTTTTTATCCATCCAAATTATGTGAAATGAAATTGCATATACCTTTGGATTCAAAACATGGTTTCGGTCCTTAACACTTCGATCCTTACCTTTATAATAACTGAAACAGAAAATAAAAATAAACTCCATACATTTCTTTTTAGTCTCCTCTCAAACTCACATCATGTGTAACTAGTTTGACCATAAAATGACCATTCTATTTGAGTTGGTTACACCAACATCAAGCCTTTTCACCACTACATATAAGAGGGTAATTATCAAGTGAATGGAAACAAGTGATCATGATCACTTAGTGATAAAGATTTATGCAACTTATTTTATTTTTTTATTTTAATATCAACCAATGCAAATAATCCACACCGTTAATTTTTTTTTTCTATCACTTACTTGGTGGTGAAGCCCCATTAAATAATTCACCTCGGTTACATGACGTGTACGTGACAGTGTGGTTAAATCCTTTTCAAGTGACCATTACACATAGTTTCACCCCTGTTCTTTCATCTTTTAACTATTCATTTTATGATTCTGGTAACTCGCTTACGTGCTACCTCTCGTATCCTAATATCCGTCTAATCAGGAGGAACAAGTAAAGTAAGGCTGCAAACAAATAGTTCAATGGTCTTCAAGGAAAACATATGCTTTTGGATTTGGCGTTGATAGATTGTTATACTTATATAGAATGTTTAAACAGTTTTAAGCATATTAATAAAAATCTCAATCAACTTTGTTATTTTATATAAATGGGTAAAAATTTTGAAGGGAAAAATATCAATACATATAATACTTTTCAAACGAAAACACATAAATTTACATTTTGAACGAAAAAACATGATACCCATGTCCTTAGAAAGCTTCGCGCTTATTCTAAGTGGATTTATTTTCTTTTATTTTTAGAACGAATTTTAAAACTTATATAGCCGACTAAGAATTTGAAAATCGTAGGGGGTGGGGTCGTCTCAGGTGGTCGCATATGTGGTGGTCATCGGCGTTGCAAGTGTCAGCATAAAAGATGGATGTGGAAGATGATGTTTGTCGTCTGCGAATGTGTATTTGTCAGGGAGTTATTTTACCTTTTTAATAAAAAACAAAGTCATCATTAATGTTAATTTTATTTAACTCTTTTTCTGTAATAAAAAAATGAACAAAATCATCATTTCGTCAAATAATATTACCCACTTGTAAAGTATCAAATTTATATTTTCAAGAGACATTCCGATGGTAACGTAACAACTTCTATTCTATAGATCGAAAGTTTAATACAATAAGGTAGAGTATGAATGGAAAGGGTAATAATATTTTAAATAGGAGTTTATTTAAGAAAGGTAAGAGGTTTTAAAAAAACTCATAAACCGGCTAAAAGGAACCAACACGTACTAAAGTTAAACAAAAAACAATGACGAACATGAAGACACAAGGATGAACAGAAAGACACAATGAGCTGAAAACGTCAATTTTAAAACTTAAAAGCTAAACTGTAGAAACTAAATGAGTCAATCGGAATTCGTTTGAGGCGGGTATGAATTTTTTTTTTTTTAATTATAATTTTCCTATTAGTTGAAAATATTTTTGAGTGGATAATAAGAATATACCCTATGCATCTTATAAATTGGAAGTTTAAATCTCGTAAACTTCAAGTATAGATGGGCAAAACAAATATACTAGGGTTTGAATAAAACTCCAAATGTATGACAAAGTGCAGAACTTTAATGATGATAAATTTACCAAGCTTATGACAAAGTGTAAACTTTCAATGTGGGCCACTTGTGTAACTTAGTCAATCTATTTATATTTTGCATGTAATTTTATGGACCGCTTGTCCCCTTTATGATTTTTATGATTGAGCAATGTCTTACATCCTCAAAATTTTATCCCTTTGTAATTGTATCAAACTTTGTTTTCTGTATTTTCTTATTGAGTAAGTGGTGAAGTTATAACAAATAATTAGTTATTGTGATTTATATTGAAGTTATACAAGTTTAAGTACAAAATATTTGGTTCTTATAATTTCATATGCAACTAGGAGTCTATAACCGACCTTATTATAAAAATGGCATAACAATTAAGGTGTTTTATCATATTGTAAAAGACTTGTATATGTAAATCATAACATTATTATATTTTTTTATCCGCATTTTGTTTTATAAATAACCAAATATCAATATAAAACAGAGAATATATTTTCACATTTTTATTTCACTTGAAAATAGTCATTTTCTTGATCTACTCTTTATAATAAAAGTTTGACTGACAATTTACCAAGAAAGAAGTCAGTGTTCAGTGGGCACTAAATGGTCACATACATATACAGTTTAAACACATCCAACAGTGAATCAGAAAATAAAGCATACTGAACCAAACTAATACCTACTTTTTTATCTAGATATAAAGAATAACTGACAAAATATCGTACATTTTAGCATTTATCCCACAAAATATATTCCAACTTTTACCTTTTCTGGGCTGCAAAAATCTTGAAGCATAACCGCACTTTAAATAAAAAATTAATACAAGCAAAACAAATCAAAACGTCGTCGATAACACACATTAGCAAAATGATACAAACACCATACAAACGAAACTTAATTACGAGGCTTGTAAAGCTCTGACTCGTGCGGTTAATTCCCTTACTTGATTTCTTAATCGATCGGGATTACAGAAAAAATCCACAAAAACCTGCCTTTGAAGTGCCATTTCTTGAGAGTGATGCTTTACAATCTGCCACACCAAGAAAGTGAATCAAGGTATAAATTTAGAAAAAAAAAAAAGAAAAAATAATAATAAATAAATAAATTTTTAGAGCTACTTACATTTGTAGTCCATATGGTTTGGTTAAAGTAGCATGTTTGGTTAATAAGCAAAAGTAGTAACAAGTTTGAGGTTTGTGCTTTCAGTTTTTCTAATAAGTTTGGGTGTTAAAGCAATTCTATAACCATTGAACTACGGTGAAATGACCAAAGTACCCTTTGACCTTTGAATATGAAAATCAAAGTGTGAAAATTCAAAGGATATGTAAGTCATTTGAGTCTACTTTGACAGAAAAGTTAACGGAAGTTAGTCTTGATACCTAAACTTGTTATAAAATTGAAAGCACAAATCTCAAACTTGTAATTCTAACTTTAGTACATAAACATGTTGCTTTGTACAAATCACCAGAATCATTTGTTTAATTAACTTTAAATTGTATTATCATAATGACGCACTAATAAATTATCATTAATATAGAAGTTACCTCATTCTTTTTGTTGTGCTCGTGTGTTACTTCTTCAACTGCAGCAGACAATTTGGCATTCATCTTTTCCATCTCGTCTAGCTCTTTCATTAGAGTCTGAAACAGTTAAAAAAAAAAAGCAATATTATTTATTTAAAAATAGCACCGTCCTATATAAAGGGGATTTTTGAAGTTTAAAAAGACAAATTAGAATTTAATAATTTTCTCTAGAAACAAAAAAACTAAAATATTTGTTGATCATGTACCCGCGGTGTCAAAATTGGCTGTGCAGTTGTAGAGGATGCAAATAATAGTTGTTGCAAACTTTGGATAAGAGTGCACCTGCAAATAATATTAACCAGAAACATAAGATTGGAATATTAATAATCATAATACTATTTGGTAATCATAATTAAAACAAGCAATGTAAACAAGCCGACCAGCTAAAAATATAATAAATTTGATTTAATATGACAAACATTATTATATAGTATATACATATAACTATGATAAAAAAAAAAACTAATACTATATATATAAATAAAAAATATATAAATATGCATAAAAACAATTATATTTATTTAACAAATTATTATTATTATTAAATAAAAAACAAGTCAAGTCTAGAGCTTTAGGCAACCTCAGGCTTGGCTCGTTTGCACCCTATTTGACGCATTAACTATTTATAAAACTTTTTTTATATAAAAAGGTTACAGAGATAACCCATGAGATGACTTACAACTCATTGATGCATCTACTTCTATCTTCTGGAATCGCATTATCCAAATCAGATTGTAGAACCGTGAGATCCGATTGAAGACTCGATATCTGCTGCACGAGTCCTGGTGCGGATACATACGTTGACAAACCCCCTTGTGCATCTAACAAATATGTAAAAAAAAAATGGTTAGAGATGATACATCTCAGTAGGTAAAAAAGGGTAAAATTAGTTATTATTTGGATTTACTTGAATGAATGCTTAAAAGATCTCTGACACCATGTAGAAATGTATCACGATCATCTACAGCTCCTTGTTCTTGTACATCTGATGCTGCTTGAATTAATGCCAGACAATGGCCCTGCAAAATAGGAAAAGAAATAAATGGTGTAACAGAATTTAGTCAGAAACAATTAGTACTAAGTTTTGGTCAGAAACAATTAGTACAAGGTTTTAGATTTTTTTTTAATATTCAACTAGTGTTCTCAGTTCTCAAATATATTTAGAGTTAATTACACAGATGGTAAGGTTTAAATGTGTAACAAGTTTAGGGTTTGTACTTTCAAACTTATAACATGTTTGGGTACCGATGCTAACCTCCGTTAACTTTTCTGTTAAATTTATGAAATGACCAAAATACCTTTTGCCTTTATACATCCAAAAAGTAAAAAAAAAGGGTATATTGGTCATTTCATCATAATTTAAGGGAAAAGTTAACAGAAATTAGCCTCAATATGCACAAACCCCAAACTTGCTACTATTTTTGTTTAGTACCAAAACTGTAGGGACCATTTATGTAATTTACTCATCTATTTATAAAATAATTTATTATTTAAGAAATAATCTAATTTTTGGAATAAACATGGTATAAGAGGTTTTATGCATTATAATACATTTTGGACAACTTTCGATTTGTTTTCTTTTTAGTTATTTTTATTAAATTTGACCGGTTATAATATAAAACATAATCAGAATGGTGTTGTACGTACCACTCGTCCATTGGTTGCAGATTGATAGCCTTGAAGTTCTGACTCAATAACTTTGAGTAATGAAAATGCTCCAAGCATTGTCTTCTTTTCAATTTGGCATGCTAATTTTAATAATTGATGCCTTGCAAGTTGGTTAACCAGATGGCTTATAAACTGTCAAATAAAAAATTAAATAAGAACCATGAATTAGCTCATTATTTTATTTGTATTATTTTGTATTCAAATTGTGAAGTAGGATGGTACAAGCTTGTAGTATAAGCTTAAAAGTATACCGTTTTCTGACGTTGAATATAATATTCCTGTCGCATGACCTTTAAATCATAATCACCTGAATTAACGATCAAGTTACATTCCCGTTATAGCTTTCATAACACAGAATAAACTAAACATTTTAATCACATTAATGAATTAATTAATTGCATACCTTGCAGAATGTATGTGTCTTGTAGCTGAGCCAGCTCCCAACATAAATTAGGAATAGTCTGAAAAAAGAAACAGTGAATATATTAACTATCAGAAAATAACATAGTTCATTGGTCCATGCCAATAATAAACAAATTGGATTCATTTTAAACAAACATTAGATTTCAGTGGCTATTAACTTTCAATTCATTTGACCCATCTGACCCAGTTAGATTTTTAGCCAAATATTATTATTTGACCCGTTTGGGATAAAAGAAAGTGCGAACCTCAGATAACAACTTCTCTTCTTTATTTTGTAGATTTGAAAGTTCCCCAACCAATTCAACATGTTTTCTCCTAATGTAACAAATGCAAACCATCAACCAACATCATGCAATATGAGTGAATATAACTTATAAGTAAATAATAATTTTTAAATTTTTTTTTTTGGAAAAAAAAACAGTGATTTTATACCTTAGTGAGTGAAGATCAAGGTGAATATGAGCTTCATCTGAACTCACTTGACCTTTAAGAGTTACAAGGATAGCTTGCTGTTTTGCATTCTCAACTTGAGCTTCTACCCACTGTCTTTCACTGGTTCCAAATCTGTGTATTTAACAAAAAGAATATATAAACAAATTCAGAAAATAATAAGAATCGAAAAATATATTTAACAGTTACAAACATTCAGACAAACATACATGGATCGAAGCCTTTGCAATTCTGAAACGCGTTGATGTTGTGATTTTTGTGAGTCTGCTTCATCATGAAACAACCACAAATAAAACATCTTTTATAAGATAAAAACACTGGTATAAGATTGAAAATAATTTAAATGTTGGAATCTGACTAAAAAAATGATATTCAAAAACCTAAACTATAACAAACTGAAGTAAAAATAATAAATAGGTGAAATTGACAGCCACCTCGCACTAAGGTATTGGAAATATCATCAACATTGACCCATGAACATTTTGATTTTCCCTCCTCTGCTACCAAACGGTAAGGAC
Organism: Stevia rebaudiana; assembly: GCA_009936405.2. Lineage (NCBI taxonomy): Eukaryota > Viridiplantae > Streptophyta > Magnoliopsida > Asterales > Asteraceae > Stevia > Stevia rebaudiana. Next base: position 1,197,045 of record WOUH02000001.1, read on the forward strand.
CCTGATTTAAAACAGCATGTAATAATATCATTAAAATTACCAGAAAACCAACATTTTGTATTTAGTTAAAAAAATCATTACATTGTTATTCAATGTGTTAAAAAAAATGTAAACATAAATAAAATGTATACCGTGTCTAGTTGCTTAACAAACCATTGATTTAACTCTTTCATACATGATGAGTCAGCACGCAAATATGGACGAAAGTCAGAGTATGCTAAATATATGCCATCTTCTACATATCAGGATATCAAAACCAATTAAAAATTGAAATTTTATTTAATGAATACTTTATATGTGTTATAAACTTAGAATAATACCATCCCCTGAGTGGAAATGAGCTAACTCTTGTGCTGTAGAAGCAATCCGTTCAAGAACTGCATTCATCTACAATTACAGCAACTCATGTTTAAAGACTCATATAATCATATTTAAACATTAAACTACATCAAATATTCAGATTCAAATTCGATTTGAGAAAGCATATTAAGAATAAGTTTTTTTTATATAACTGTGAGAGTACCTCCAAGTTTCTTGTAGATAAACTATCATCTATGGTGGTTAATAATCCATTAACAGTAGATGTTGATGCAACTCTTGCCCTTTTTCCTTGAATTAAAGTTGAAGCTTGTGTAGTTAGCATGTCGTATTGAGATTGTAGATGCCCAAGTTGTCGTTGCAGCTCAACAGCTTCTGCTTTGAAGGATAAAGTAGCATCGCTTTGAAAAAAAATATAAAAATCAGAACACGATAATCTTAAAAAGTATTAACATTGTTAAATAACTAACATAAATTGTAGCAGTATAGTTAGATTTGGTCATGTTAGCAGATAGCACAAAACAGGTCCAGTTTGTAAGATATGTTTGCCTTATGCCGAATTTAAAGTATAAATTATTTTAAAAAAAAAATTGTCTGGCAGCCAATGGAGTTTAATGCAGCACATAATTATAAAGCAGAACAAAAAAACGTAAAAAATACCGTATCTCTTTTAGTCCTTCTTCAGCTCCAAAAACCGCCTCTTGGTTATCTCTCCTTGTAGAAAAAGCTGAAATACTATCAAAAGCAAAATCTAGGTCTTCCCCCTGTCAAAATATTTTATATAAAAAATATTGAAAAAAAAACTACAACACATTGAGCCTCTTTAGTAAATATAATATCAAAGATCATCAACAAAGTTAGCACATAACGCAACAAATGAATGTTTAGCTGGCTTAAACCCCAGTTTATTAATTATAGCTAATATAGAATTACAAACCAAAATTTGCTACATTGTTCAATAACTTATATTCCCTCAAACTGATTCTCAAATGCACAAATAGGACTTGAGCAATTAATTTAAAATTCATAGCCATATGTGACTAAAATAGCAAAACAAGAAGTATAAGATATTGTGATAATATGATATACAGGCTGTTTGTCACACTATTAGTAATGACGTAAATACGTGGTTAATTCTAAAAGAGATCAAGACTTTCAACAGTTCTCCATCAAATCTTTTGGTGTTAGGCCAGTAAAGCAGTGAACCACACTCAAAGATTTTAACCATTTAGCCAGTAAAATAGATGTATTACCTGTTTACTTAGTCTATTAACTAAAACTCCAACAACAGATGCATTTATTTTTATGGTCAACATCAAACTGTTGTACTTAACGTCTTAAACTGACTCATAGATATCAAACTATTTTCTTCATGAAAGTGTAAATTGTTGAAGCAACAGTTGTGTATATTCAACTTAACCCTTGTTTCCTTTTTTCCAGGTAAACCTGCTTCAAATTTGGACCCTAAAGTGTCTATTTTGACTGTATCTAGTTCCAGAATACTACATAAAACAAGCCTGTTGATTACCTCCAAAAGCTTTCCATCTTGTAAAAATTGCTCATACCTGGATAACAATACAAATATAACTTTCAGCATGTGCACTATAATACATGATTCAAAAAATTGCTCCTCTAAATTCTGAAGAAAATTTGTATTGTGTATAGTTTAATTCTTTCAGAAATCTATCATTACCATTACCAAAACACCATCATATCTGACACTTTAACTTAAAAGTTAAAACAGTTAAAAAAAACATATAGATGGCTAGATACACGCAGTGGTGGCTCAACTGCATAACTTCATTTAATTTTCAGGTTTTGACAAGAGCAAAATATCAGTATGCAGAATTTTCCTTTCATTAAAGCTCACTTCAACTTAACTATGAGTGACTGTGTGATCATAGACAAAAAGCTTGTGTCATCATATTACTGCGTATTAGGATCCTAAACAAAATTTTACCAAAAGGGCCCCAAATCCAAAAAAATTGACCCTGATGAATGCTTCTTAGAAATTGACAAGATCACATTGCTCAAATGACGCAATTTATAAGCAATTTACTCATAAATAATAAAACTAGGGCAAATTACGTTGCGTAATTGAAATCATGATACTGTTTATCCATACAACTACGAAATTGATCCTTGTACATCCTAGAAAACGATCTAATAACATCAATAAGCTAATACAAAGCTGTAAACACATGTAATTTCTATCTAGAAAGAGAAAAAGGAAGATGTAACTGTGAAAGTTCAGAAGCGGAGAGAACATTAGATGGACGGAGGCTAGAGCAGATCCAATCAAGTATCGGACGAGCATCTTCGTACTGAAACGGCCATTCGAAGCTGTCTGGATCAAGTGCTTCGTGACCTTCGTACCCTAATTCGCCCAATAATGAACACAGTCTCGCCCCACTCATCTGTTGATTCGTGTGTTTTCAGTGAATGAGATGATAAATTTGTTCACAACTGGAGTGCCGGAGATGATCGAGAATGCAGATCGGAAGATTGCCGTCGTCGGAGCATTATCCGTTTGAGATTGAGGTTCCGATTTGAAACTTTGAATGAGGGACGGAGGGGTTTGGCGCCGGCCGGGTGAATTGATAGACCTTTTTAAACCCGGTGCTTTCGGATGATTGTGACTTGACCCATCAACCTCCCACTTATCGGAGGAAATGTAAATAGCAAGCAAATTCTAAAAGTTTAGTGTTTCAGATTTTGTTTTGTTTTGAGTTTTATGTTTTAAGCTTTTGAGCTCGAGTGTGTTTATTAAACAAACTCATTTTTAGGCTGGTTATAAACAAAATGTTACAACCCCAAATAAAATATGAAGTGAGTTGGGGAAACTCTCCTCGAGAAGCTATGTCTATCTAAGTATGTTTATATGCACCTTTTTTGATATTTTGTTTGCTTAAAAAAACAAAAAAAATAAAAAACCAAACGGAAACAGCTAAAAAAAAACCAAAAATCAAAACAAACGTATAAAAAACTAAAAACTGAATATACAGTTGCGGGTTTGGGTTTAGACAAAAACCAAACCAAACCTAATTGAATCGTGCAGACCCCTATAATATTCAATGAGATGAATATACATATGTATTCTTGTTAACTCAAAATAGATACCCTTGAATAACTTTAAAAAAAATACATTTTTTTAATGGTTAACGAATACTTTTAAGCCCGGTAAACCTATTGACGAAAGTCCACTGATGCCCACGAAACACATACACCGATGGTGAACCGACACGCCTTACCACCATTATAAAGGAAACTCATCACCAGAAAGCAACCAATTGTAAAACCGATACTTAAATTGATACTCCAACCCATTACCTCGAATGAGGCACCTCCTGGCTCCTTCCAATCCAAACGAGTTGGTCCTGAACTCATTGGTAAAAAATACACTTTTTATTTTTTTAATACGATTTACTCGAGTCACGTTAATCGTGATTCGTGAACGACACCATACCGTATGAAGCGCGGTTGAAAACAATGGAAAACAAAAGGAGGACGAACCGAGCCCTAATTACATTTCCCGCCTTTATTCCGCCCGCCGGAGAACGACGAACTTTCCGGCAACCAGCAACTCACTACACACACGAATAGCGAATCATGTGCGGCCGTTGTCGCTGTTCAATCCGTCCAGATGATATCCCTCGCTCTTGCAACATCGGTAACCGCCCCGTTCGTTTCGTCGATACTGACCGGTAAGTTCTTCAATCGTTACGGATCTCATACGTCTCTAACTTATATGTTTACTCGTTTATGATGTTACCGATTCGATCTATTTTCACGGCCGTACTCTGAACTTCACAATCGGAGCATGTTTGAGTCCATTTCGGTGTTTTCTTTGTCAGTTTATACCGTTGATATTATCAGAGTTAACGTTTTTACGCCAACACTTTTTTAACTTCACCTAATGATGTTTTATTATACGGCTCCATTTCTGTAAAACTTGTATCAATTTTTAGATTTCTATTCAACATAACTTATCAAAAGTTATACAAAAGAAAAAAAAATGAGATCACCGTAAAATTTTGGTGTAAACTGGGCCTTTCAGATTTACTTGATGTCGATAAGCTGAATCCATTATCCATATAATCAGATTTAAAACATCAAAATTCGAATAACTATTGAAACTCAGTTCGTTAAACAACAGTCGTGTTGACTCATTACTCAATAGGCAATATCTAGCAACCAGCAGTGTTTGTCCATATCAAGGACTCATATTCATAGTTTGGATGATTAAGAAACACTTACTGAAGTCTGAAACCCTATTCACAATAAAACAACATTATAGTCTAGTTTAAATGTTTAATTAGTTGTTATATCTAACGATTCATTGGAATTTAATCATTTTGGATGAAATTTTAGGTTCCGTCCAGCATATAATGTTTCACCTGGATTTAACATCCCTGTTGTTCGAAGAGACACTGAAGTTGATGTTCAAGGAGCCGTTGTGCAGTGCATGAAATGGGGGTTAATTCCAAGTTTTACTAAAAAGACTGAAAAACCTGACTATTACAGAATGGTAATATTTCAATACATGATCTTCTAAATGTTATAGTTTTTATAGTTAATGACATTATCAACAGCTGATTATTAATATTTGTGATATTATAAACCTATTCAGATGGATTGATTTTGTGTGTTTCAGTTCAATGCTCGATCAGAGTCAGTTAGGGAAAAGGCTTCCTTTCGCCGCCTTCTTCCTGGAAACAGGTGTTTGGTTGCTGTTGAAGGGTAAGTAGCAATTGTATTTATGATTTTTTTATTATGTCAGTTGACTATTTTAATCTGTATGTTTTAGATTTATAAAGAAGCTTGATGTTTCTATGTAAGGAATCATTGTTAACAAATTATCATACTTTGATAGTAGGTTACATTTCTGAAGATTTTTATGAGTTTTGAAATGATCTTAACCCTGTTACATGATTCTATTTGTTTGCTTTCATGGTTCTAGATATTTCTAACATAATCATACTTTGTTGCTGGTCATTTATTCAGATATTTAATGTTTCTGTCATGTAAATTTTGTTTACCTTTTCTAATTTTTAGATTTTATGAGTGGAAGAAAGACGGGTCTAAAAAGCAGCCATATTATATTCATCTGAAGGACGATCGCCCCCTCATCTTTGCTGCTCTTTATGATTCCTGGAAAAATTCCGAAGGTGGCACAACTTTTTACCTTTTTTCAAATAATAAATAAATTATTTTATGCTTTTTTATATCACAGAGGAGAACTCTATGCGTGTATGTGTGTGTTGGATTGCAACCTTATTCATGCTGTACTTTTTTATTTACTTAACGACCAAAATACCCTTTTCACATTTTTAGGGTATTTTGGTCATTTCACTTAATTTAACAAAAAATTTAACGGTAGTTAACCTTAATACCTTAACTCGAATGAAACCCAAACGTGTTACTAACTCTCAGTACCCAAACCTGTTACTTTTTGCAAACCACAGGGACCATCTGTGTAATTAACAACAAATATCTTAATGATTTTTTTTTTTTTGTGCTTCAGGAGAAGTTCAATACACCTTCACTATTTTGACAACAAGTTCTTCACCCGCCTTCAGTTGGCTACATGGTTAGTTATGCATTATTTTATTCACGAGTTTCTCGTTTTCTATATCTAAGGGGTCAATCAGGTAAAAATAATAGAATTAGCTGAGAAAAAAAAAGACCAGTTAAGATTTTTATCTGTTTTATGAAAAAAAAAAAAAAAAAAAAAAAAGATTACTAGTGAGGCAGTATAATTTGTCATAATAATTATTTACAAAAAAATTGAATTAAATTATTGGACTCTTGATTATTGTAGACAGAATGCCTGTAATATTAGGGAATAAGGTTTCAACTGATGAGTGGCTAGACGGTTCTTCGTCTTCCAAATTCGATTCATTACTTAAACCGTACGAAGAGCCAGACTTGGTAAGATGCGTATTTATATAGAAAAAGATTTATATTTCCAAAAATTTGTAGGTTTATATTATTATATCAAATATTCTCGCTGGATGATCTTGTTTCAGGTTTGGTACCCTGTAACACCTGCAATGGGCAAACCGTCTTTTGATGGACCAGAGTGTATTAAGGAGGTATGCATCCGGGCCTGTTAATTATTTTATTTTATTTTAGGGTAATCACCATTAAAAACAAATATATTTTGTTATTTTTCATGAAAAGTTCCTTAACCTAATTTTGGTATAATAAAGTCCCAAAACTTGTAAAATGCACATACTCGTTAAGTATCTAAACTTGTCTAAAATTGCACATTACTTGTTTTTGTTATTATTATTATTATTATTATTATTATCTTTTTAAAGAATGACTTGTTAACTTTTAAGTTTGTCATAATAAGTTGGTTTAATTTTGTCTTATTTTAAAAAAATGTTGGATGTCATTTTATCAAATTCTAACCAATTTAAGAGCTTACAAATCATGGTCTTAAAAATAAATCAAAACCACGTGCATTTTGGACAAGTTAAGTTACTTCAGATAAAAAAATTATTTCATTAACTTTTACGTGTATTTTTCCAAATTTGAGGATTTTAATATACCAAAATTAGGTTGAGGGATTTTTTCGTTAAAAAAGCAACTTGGTTTTTCTATGGTATTAATCCTTTTATATATTCAAATTTCTTTTAACAGATTCAAATAAAGACTGAGGAAACAAAACCAATCTCAATGTTCTTTGCAAAAAAGGTGACTAAAAAGGAAGATGAACCAGATCCTCAACTTCCAACCGCGCATAAAGAGGACACGAAAACAGAAAAACCAAAAAGCCCGAAAGAGGAGCGCGATACTTCTGTAAATCCCATTACTTTGAATCTGAAGCGCGAGTTTGATGATATAAAACCGTCTGTCAGTGAAGAAGCTGGCAAGATGCATAAAAGCCCGGCTAAAAAGGGCAACTTTAAAAGTCCCTGTGACAAACAAAAGACATTATTCTCGTACTTTGGGAAAGGTTAACTCATCCTTAATTATCACAAATCGTGTAAATAAATGTACGTGATCGTTTGTTGGATTTGGGATGGTTTTGTTGTAGGATTTGTGGACATCTTTCTTAATCTAGTTATGGTGTTGCTATTTACGTTTAATTTGCATGACTATAGTTACTATAGGTGGTAAAATTACGGGTTGAATACTTGAATGGTAAGTTTTTGGTTCCGACTTCCGATTACGAAAGATTGATGTAACTTTAAACATTTTTTGTTTAGATACCATCAAACCTGTATGGCTGTATGTCTACATGGCAAAAACGAGTTTGAGTTTGAGAACCGAGCATGACTATTCCCTGGCCGACAGTTCCGACCGTTTGACTGGTCTGATCGATTGAACGGTCCAGTTTTCAAAACATTGCTTATGATGAATATCTACGCAATATAGCTTAGGTTTGGTGAAGAAACTCTAGGGGCTGTTTGGCAATTGCTGAATGGGTAAGTGTTGAATTAGTAAGAAAGAGGTTTGAATCATTAAATGTTAAACCATTAAGAGTTAATATAATGCTTAACCGTTTAGAGGCAAATGACTGGCCAATTTAGGTAAGTGGCCTTAACCATTCAGACAATCAGACTCAGTATAATGCTTAACCAATCAGAGGAAAATGTCTGAATCATTTAGACATTTGCTCGTGAAACAAACAGTCTCAACCATTAAGTGTTGAACCACTAAGACGTCTGAATCATTAAGAGCCAAACAAAAACCCCTTAGGCAAAGGTTAAAAAAATGTATTACGATTTTGATATTTTTTCAAATATAATTGTAATTTATGCTTTTTAATTTTTAAAATACCAAATAGAAAAGTTATATCTAATTTTGATATTTTATATAGTGAATAAAAAAGTATTTTTTTCTTATTAAAAACCTGTTTAGGTATCATATTTTAACCGACACAGTTACACTGAACCATATCGGTTTGTATAGAGATGGGTTTTTCAAAGCTTAAATCGGTTTCGGACTTGAACCCGTTTGTATAGAGATGGGTTTTGGACTTGAACTGATTTGAACCACATCCCTGTTTTGACCGTCGTTGACCAAACTGAGTTATGACCCAAACCGGTTTAAAAAATAAACCGAGTTGTATGTACACCTCTTCGTGTGTAAAGGAACAAAACACGTTAATGGATAATTACCTAATTGGGTATGTTTTCACACACAAAATAATGTTATTACGGGCCGGACCCGTATTCTAAATCCATACGGGCTGCTTGAATATGGGCTACAATCAAATTTCACAGCTCAATACCATATAAAGTTCAAAATAACAAAAATATACCAATAATTCGACAATAGTTAACACATAGGAAATAATTGGGGCTTGAGAATCGGTAATGTCAAATAACTTGCTTCATTAGACACCATCTTCATGATGAACTTCTTCAATATAAAAAACGAGCTTGTAAAAGCCCGATAACGTATCACTAGTCGAGATCTAGACCGGATCTTCCTACGCTTATTTCCCAACCAGACCGTGCTGCTCTTTCTCCTCCTGTACTGGCGGCGTTGGTGGCGGCACCACCGTATCATAGTGGTGGTGTTGGCAAACCCGGAGAATGTTATAACTTCTCTTTTAAACATGATTCTTTTCAAGTTGTTCTTACTATTAGTTTATATATATAGTGTTTAACTTTAAGGGGTTTGAAGCTTATTGATCAATGTTCTTGGTGGTCCCATGACAATCAATTATTAATATCAGTGATTTAAAATCTAAACCCACTTGTTTAAGATATTTTAATTATCACTTTGGGTTTTTTAAAGACGTAATGGCATCTCAGTCCGTTTGAATAAAAGATCAAAACATGTAATGCTTTCCGGGTCGGGTCAAGTCAAATCAGTCCACAAGCCAATTTATTATATGTTTGCAAAGAATATATGATAAACATTACAAAAAATATACTAATTCTATTATAAAATAATTCTTTTTAAGAATCAATTACACATATAGTTCATGTGATTTGCATTCAATTTTGGTTTATAAGATTGAAAAACTATTGGTCTAGTCCAATAGTTTTGCATGTTTCTAACACTTTTAATCCCTACAAATTAAATTGTATGTTTATGAATATGGACCAAAAGTGTTACAAGTGCACAAACTATTGGACCAAAAGTGTTACAAATGCACAAACTGATGACCAAACCTTTAATTTTTCAATCCTAAGGACCAAAACTAAATTCCATATAAACCATAGGACCATCTATGTAGTTAACTATTTTTTAATTAAAGCCACATAAGTAGTATACATTATAATAAACCTTCAGTATATTTGACCGTGTTTGTGACATTTAATTCATTACGAATTATTTTACTCTAGTATTTTACCATTATGAGATAATATATAACCAAAACGGAGGTGTTTACAAGTAAATGGGTTGGAGTTGACATGCCTAACTAAGATTGAAATGAGGATAAGCATGTTAGCAATAAAGAACAATATCACATTATCTGAATTAAGATCTAACGTCATCTTGTTGTGATTTGATCTTTGAAATTGTTTTTGATTTTAATTAATTGTGGTTTAGAAAAAGAATCCCTAATACATTATTAAGAAAGGTGGTGGGGTCGCTACTTGTGAGAGTCATAATTAGAGAAGGATGTATTTGCTTTATAACGGGCCTTAATGGTCCCTAAGGAATCTAGATACATTGAGTAATAAAATTAGTGGGCAATCATATGCTTTATCAATAAGATTTAGTTATTTAGGTGAAATTTTGCTACAAGTAAATGATTAAACAACTTTTTATAACTTCATATTATTTTAAAGACCTTTTGATGTGTGAGGTAGTTATGGATCCCATGTAGTTGACCATAATTTTACATTCTCACGCAAGTTTATCTTTTGAACTACTTTGACTTGTGCATTGTTATTCTTTCACCTGAAAGTATATCAAGTACCACAAATTAGTTAATTTTTAATGGGACCGAATGTAATGGGACAGTGACCGGTAGTTAATTTTTAATGTTTCGGGGTCGGTAATTTGGTACAAGGGGTCGTGTATTAGTCGCATATATAAAACGAAGTTGTCAACAAGCATTGTTTACGCTTTGGTTTTTACTCCAGGTTGGGTGAGAAAATCAACAAAGGCAATTGTTGATAAAACATATGATATCTTAAAAGACGATGATATTGCCATATGTATTAATATTTTGTATTTCTTACTTAGTTTGGTTATTAAATAACATGGTTTACTTTTTTATCTTCAGATCTTGAGGATGCAATAAGAAAAAGGATCATGCATAACGAGTAGCAAGGATTAAACGAAGAATCACTTTGTTTTAACATTTTTGTTTGGTTCGATATTATGATTTCATGTTGACATTTTGTTTGTTTAGGAATTATGACTTCATGTTTATTTTGGTATTATGGTAACTTTCTGTTTGTGTCGGTTTTTTGAGTTTTTAAGACATTTTGTATTTGACAGAAAGTGGTGAAGGCCCAAACTCATTTTTGAGACTGGTTATTTTGTTTTAGTGTAGAAACTGGTTATCAAGTTTAACTGGTATTTTGGTTTATCATTTATGGCCCAAACTCATTTTTGTCTCCAACATGTTTTTAAGCTGGTTTCCAACGAAAGCCCAACAAGATTAACAACAAACAATCTAAACCATTTGTATTGTTGCATGCCCAGAGAAAGGCCCACAAAATGTGATTAAAAAAACAAACAAATCATTACTAAACCACTAAGGAATCGAAAATGCGGTACCCGGTATCGGTATCTGTAACCATTACCATCACTTACAAGATCATCCCAACCATAGTGAAATGAGTGATTGTCCGTCCGTCTTATGAACAGTGTAACTTTAAATCGTTATTGTAACTACATGATTATGTGAGATTTGGCAATAAAAAGTTGGTGTTAAAATATAGAGAGTAAATTGTCGTTTGCGTCCTTGTTATTTTATCATAATATCCGTTTGAGTCAAAAGTTTTCATTTTCACCCATTATGTGTCTGTGATTTGTATTTTGTATACATTTGAGTTCAAATAACAATTTTCTGTTAAATTTTACTAAAAGAATAAAATTTCTCTAAGGACTTAAATTCAGTAGTAAGTGAAACCGGTAATCAAAACTTGTTAACGTACGCTTTAGAATATTACGGTTAGGGGTGTTCAAAATAATCGAAACTCGAAAAAATCCGATATTCGAATCGTATCCGAAAACCGAAAAAACCGAT
>WOUH02000001.1:1217638-1229232 GCA_009936405.2 Stevia rebaudiana
ATATATTGCAAACAACTTCAGTTTGGATATGTTTTTTTAATTTGGTTATGTAATTTTGAGAAACGAGAATCAGATACTGTTTTTTTTTCTTTTTGTAATCGGGCATGAATTTCAGGCTAGCTTTATAAACAAATATTTGTGTTTGATGTCAAATTACAAATATATTCGGTTTTTATGTCAAAAGTTAATGAGCATTAGGTTTATAGTTTAAACGTAATTGTTTTATACACATGTGTAGTGTGGTTTGAGTATTTCTAATTTAGAATACAAAAAATATAAATAACGTTTTTGGGGTAACGGGTTGCGTTTGTGTCATTCCGCGAATACACTTGTATCTGGGTTCATGTGTTTGACATGATTTTCGGGTTCGTGTAAAATTTCCGGGTTTTTGTTGGTTTGACCCACCAACCCATAAACACTACCCATTTTGCCCCTCTTTTAAACATTGAAACTTGATTTACCAAAAATATAGATAGCCAGTTTTAAAATTATTATTCCAATGTAACACATTTTAAGTGATATGTTGTGAATTATGACACCCTAAACTGACAATACCACATTTTAGAAAACATTGTAAGTTCTGACCATACTTTATTGATTTGTGTTTTTCGTTTTTTAGAAGGCGCAAACAAGCGTAAGAAATAGCAACTTGAATCCCGTTTGGAATGAAGATGTTATGCTTTCTGTTCCTCAGAATTACAAGCCTGTTAAAGTGGTAAGTCTAAATTAAATATGTTTAAGTCTAACACAATGCATCTTAATGAATAATGATATAGGTTTTTAACATATTTACATGCAGCAAGTATTTGATCACGACACGTTCTCGGCGGATGACATAATGGGGGAAGCAGAAATCGACATTCAACCGTTAATTACTTCGGGAATGGCGTTTGGGGATGCGGGAATGTTAGAGGATATGCAGATAGGAAAATGGTTGAAATCTGAAGATAATGCATTATTAGAAGATAGCATTGTCAACATCATTAATGGTAAGGTGATACAAGAGGTTACACTTAAACTTCAAAACGTTGAATCTGGTGAAATTCATCTGCGAATAGAGTGGATGCCACTTGAACAGTAACTGGAATTCATCTTTAAATACTTGTCATGTATTACAGTTTTCTTTTTTCTGATATTTTTTTATTGTAATTATTGAAATTAACGTGTACTGTATTTAAACTTATATTGATAAGATTTTTGAAACAAAGTATTGTTGAAAAACTCATATCACTCGTATCCAATCCCACTTGCCCAGTACATAACACATGTATATTTATAAAAATTAGGTGATTCGGTTCGGTTATTTCAGTTTTTGAAAAAGGAATAACCGAAACCTAACCGAATATTTCTGTTTCGGTTCGGTTTTCTTTCGTTTTTTTGTTCGATTCGGTTTTTTCGGTTCGGTTAATTTGGTTTTTTGCTCACTCCTACCTGCGGATCCGTCACATCATCTGATTTACTCACAAGGACAATGATTAATTAGAGATAACACAGTAGCGGAATAAAATCATTATTTATTAACCAATAGTGACTAATACATTGTTCTTTATATTACACCAAATAGTAACTATCTGCCAGCCTTCGAATTATGTCATCTCGTGAGTTCTAATGGCCAATCATCCCCAATATAGTCCCACTTAATTTATATGAAGAGGATATTCATATATCTCAAAGGTACACGTGTATTTGGTATCTGGTATCCTGATAATCAATCTTGTAGTATGGGGAAGGGTCAAATGAGGACACGTAAGTGAAGTACAAACATATCTCATTTCTTCATACATTATTATTTTTTAAACAAATCTTACTACTGAATCACATATTTTCTTCTCTTTCAAACGAGTATAATGAAACTAAATAAAAAGATTATAAAACAAAATCACGTCAAAATTATATGGTTTATGGGGTTAGCTTTTAAGGTTTAGCTCTACGGTTTAATGTTTAGCTTTTAAGGTTTAGTTTTTTGAAGGTTAGCTTTAGGTTTTACTATCGGGTACGTGAAATCAAATATGTGAATAACCATTATAATGCATATGTGCACTATGTAACAAATTTTGGCGTAAATATTCTGTTTTGTAGCTTCATTAAACTCGTCTGAAAGAGTAAATAAACTGTGATTCGATGATGCAATTCATTTAAAAAAAATTATAAAGTACTGTATAAACAAATGAGAAATTTTCAAATCTAACTTTAATGTGGTTCTCGAGTTCTCATATAAAAAGTGCACCTTTAATGAACCAGTATGTGGTTCATGAGACAACCACATTTTATGTGAAAACTAAAAACACTTAAGTGAACTTCAAACATTTATCATTTCTTATTCGTTATTATTTTTTAAAACGATTTGCAACATTTAATCACATTATCATCTTTTAAACGAGTATAATGAAACTATTTCTTAAAAAAAAAAATTCGTCGTAAGTTGTATACTACAATATACATGTGTAATGTACATAGATACATAAAAAAAACATTTATAAGAATCGTAAAGTAGTTCAAAGTATTAAAATGTAAGAATTATCAGCATACTACATATGTGTATCATAACTAAAGTTTTTTAAACTGCATATATGCAGTATACATACATAGATGAAAAAAATAAAGAAGAAAACGGAATAAATATATTTTTGAAACGCAAATATAAATTTAAAGAATTTAATTGTAAATTTTCATCATACTGTATATATGTAGTAATAAACATTTTACGACACATATTTTTTTCTTTATAACAAGGCTTCATAATACTCGTAAACGGTTTTAAAATAATGTTATATGAAAAAAAAATGTTTAAAATATACTTATTTTATTATTTTCAAGAGAAAAATGTTATTATAAAAACGTTCCCCTGATGAACCGTCCCAAATAATTATTTATTTATAGATCAGATCGTAAGTTTTAAATTATGACAAAGATAATATTTCACACAATAAATAAATAAAGAAATAAATTGAAATGCATGATATATGAGCCGATTCCACGGGGGATCTTTTTCGTCCGTTTCTTTTCGTCGATTTCTTAAATCTGCTGAATAAATTACAACGCCAATCCCATAATTGCGCTTCTAATGCAATTTTCTATCACAATAATATCTCCAGATTCACTGAAAGAGTGTGTTTGTGTATGAAGAACTGAAGAAGATCAATCATGGTGAACGAAGAAAAAGAATCGTCGGCAGGCATCAGAAGAAGAGGTTGCTCGTATCAGAAAGGTGATTTCCTGCCAGAAGAATCCTTCAAAACATGGGATAACTATACGGCGGCGTTGAGGCAGACTCCTCACCGGCTGATCGACCGGATTCTGACTCGCTCCGGTGACCAGGCGGAGCTTGATGTAAGGGCGCGAAGCCAGACGGAGATGAAGAAGACGCTGACGTGGTGGGATCTCATCTGGTTCGGCATGGGTGCGGTCATCGGAGCCGGAATTTTCGTGCTTACCGGACTCGAAGCTCGGGATGAGGCCGGTCCGGCGGTCGTCTTATCGTACGTCGTTTCCGGCGCATCGGCTCTTATGTCAGTGTTTTGTTACACCGAGTTTGCCGTTGAGATTCCTGTCGCAGGTATTTTAACACGATTCTACTTTCTGTATCATTTATCAAAATTCAATTTTTTTTTCCTATCCGATAAACCATAATTATTATCTTACGTTTTTTTAAAACCATGATTATACTATAAATTAAAAATTAATACTAATATAGAATAATCATGAATTGAAAACTATGTTAGCCATTAGTCCAATTTTGGAAAGAGTCATCATCGGCAGCCGGCAAGGATTCAAATTTTATTAAAATAACTTAAAAATTTGTCTTCTAGCCAAACGCCTCAACTAGTATGGTTGTTAATAAGTCGGACTTAATCTATCGTATTCTCAATCTTAAAGTTCAACTCGAGCTCAATAGGTTACAAATAAAATTTTGTGGTCACAAATATGGTCACAAATACATATAAATTAGTTTTGTATAAGTAATTAATATTATTTATGTTTATGACTATAAACTTTTTTAATGAAATAATATATGTCGTTGAATTATTTGTTTATAATATATATTATAATAACCTTTTACACTAGAGTGTAAGCTAGCTTGATACGTGATGTTGAGGCTAATCGAGTTTTTAGCCAGTAGATATTAAATGAAATACGTAGCTTTGAGAATTTGAGATAGTTTACGCTTCATTGACTAGTTGAACTTTGCAGAGGCAAAATCACCGGGCTCGGAAGTTGCTAATAATTTAGGAGTGTTATTTAAAGTTAACTAGAAAAAAGTATAAAATCTCTCATTAAATTTTAATAAAAGTTTTGCTAATCAAGTATTTGAATAAGTCCAATTTTAGATTCTGATATTTTGGTTATAAAGAAAATTAGGTAGTCAAAAAGTAGGAAATCGTACAGGTTGGAATGAAGTCGACGTTGACTTTGGACGCATCATAATTGGTTGGTTGTATAGAGTGTGTTTGCATTCAGACTTAAGAGTCAACGAAACCCATGTGGACTACTTATCACCGCAACATTTATAGAAATTATTTATTTTTTCTTGAAAATCAAATTTTTTATTTCGTCGGTTTCCAACCATGCAATTGCAAGGATTTAAAACTTTATCACTTTTTGAATGACAAACACCATACCATTAAACTATTTGATCAGTGATATTTATAGAATTAATCATTTGGTAATAACAATATGTGGGTTTAAGTAATTTTATCCCAATATCGTATGAAAAACTAATGAATGCTAAAAAAAATGAGGAAAGTTAAAAAAAAATAACAAATGGTTTAACATTAATACATTTTCCTCTCCTATTCACGTGCACTTAATCTTAAACATTGATTAAGCAAATGAATAGCTAAGATTTATTTTTACTGCTTTTAGGCAATATGATGTTTTTGATAATACAACCTATATACATAGGAGATAAAAAAAAAGATGTAATAAAATAGGTTAAAATTGGGATAATTTTATAGAATAAAACACTGTTACATTTTTTTAAGTTAACATCATTTATAGTTGTTATCCAAGAGCTTCAAACAAACCAGCATAAACAAGCCCACCCGAGTAGTACCGAGTACAAGAATTCAACATACCCAAGTACCTGGGTGGTGATGGGGTACCAAAGTACTCACTCAAACAAAAATTACTCAAATTCCTCCGAGTAACTTGTACACTTGTTTATAAGTTTCATGATCTGTCCTAAAAATAATGTTATACAATTGCTTACAACAACAACAACAACAACCTACCCAGTGAAAATCCCACTATAGTAGTAGGGTCTGGAGGAGGTGAGACAGACACAGACCTTACCTTTATCCCAGAGAGATAAAGAGGTTGCTCCAAAGAGACCTCCGGCTCGTGTTTTTTTTTTTTTTTTTTCAATGAATTATACAATTGCTTACGAGTTTCATTAAGCAAGAACTTGTGAATGACATAGGTGACGAAGAGTTATGAAAAGGAGCTGATAATTGGGATTGAGAAAATGCATATAAGGAAAGATATTATGTATGTACTTAAAAAATTAGACTGATAATACCTAAATAAAATCATTACATACTTAAAGCATACTAAATTAATTTAAACGGAAAAAACGTATGTCCGATATATAATCGGGTATATCATCAAATCTTATACCGGATTATTAGACCCATACTCATCCCAAAATATTTCATCGGGTTAAACTTTAAAGCATCGCTAATTATGTGATCATTATATTTGGTAGAAAAGACTTTGGCCGAATTGTATTTCGATGTTTACATAGTAATAGCTCAGAGTGAATGTATAGAATGTTAAAACAATATATTACATTCTATAATTTGGTTACTTTTAGTTTATAATTTTTTTCAACTTTGAACATGATATGAAATCTAACAACGTCACATTTAGGTGGATCATTTGCTTATTTGAGGGTGGAGTTAGGTGACTTTGTAGCGTTCATCGCCGCCGGAAACATCCTCCTAGAGTACGTGATAGGTGGAGCCGCGGTGGCGCGTGCATGGACATCCTATTTTGCCACCCTTTGCAACCACGATCCCGATGACTTTCGTATCATTGCTCACGGGCTCACCGAGAACTACAACCATTTAGACCCGATCGCAGTAGCCATCATCGCCATCATTTGTGTCATCGCGGTCCTCAGCACCAAAGGCTCATCGCGACTCAACTACATCGCATCCATTGTTCACATTGTTGTGATCTTTTTCATCATCATATGCGGTCTCATCAAGTCAGACACGGATAATTACAGGGACTTCGCTCCTTACGGGGTACGAGGTGTATTCAAGGCCTCAGCTGTTCTCTTTTTTGCGTATGTTGGGTTCGATGCGGTTTCGACCATGGCTGAAGAGACTAAGAATCCAGCCAAAGACATCCCCATTGGGCTTGTGGGTTCGATGGTCATTACCACCACGTTGTATTGTGCTTTAGCTGTGACGTTATGCTTGATGCAACCCTACGGTTATATAGATCGTAATGCTCCTTTCTCGGTGGCGTTTCAAGCCGTCGGGTGGGATTGGGCCCAATACGTGGTGGCTGCCGGAGCTTTAAAGGGTATGACCTCCGTCCTTCTGGTTGGAGCCGTTGGTCAAGCCAGGTAAGTTCAATTTGGAGTCATGATACATTGATACATATATATATATATATATATATATATATATATATACTCACACCACTTTTTTCAAACATTTGACCTTTTTGGGTGGTGTAAAAGTAGCATAACTAATAGTCTATTTTTGGGAAAATCACAGAGATGACTAATTTCACTAAGTTTTTGTCAAAATGACCAAATCGGCAAAAATAGTTTCTAATGAGCATCACCTGGTGCTGGTGGCTCCCAGGACTGAAGTTGCCTGGTGGGTCTATTCAGGCAAAATTTTTGCTGGCTTCTAGTCCGGGCAAAAATAGTGCCTGATGAGCTTCACCCATGTACTATCCTAGCCGGTGAATCCTGGAAAAAAAGTGTCAGGTGCATTTTTTTACTACGTGACAGAATATGATTGGATGAAAGTGGGTAAGATGGACAAAAAAATTGGGTCATTTTGGCAAAATCTTGGTCAAATGGGTCATTTTGGTGATTTTCCTCCTATTTTTTTGTATTATATTCTTTTCTAAAATCATTGCAGATACTTGACTCATATCGCTCGAACACACATGATGCCACCATGGTTCGCAATCGTGGACGCGAAAACAGGGACGCCTGTCAACGCGACTGTGGTCATGCTTGCAGCTACAGCTGTGATTGCGTTTTTCACCAAACTAGATATCCTCTCAAACCTCCTCTCCATATCCACACTCTTCATCTTCATGCTCGTTGCGGTGGCCCTCCTCGTGCGCCGCTACTACGCTACCGGAGTGACCACCATTGCCAACCGCAACAAACTCATTGCTTGCTTAGTAACCATACTCGTTTCCTCAGCCTTCACAGCCGGGTACTGGGGTTTGTCAGAGCACGGTTGGATCGGGTATTGCATCACCGTCCCGATTTGGATAGTCGCAACGGTTTGCCTTTGGGCCTTTGTCCCGCAAGCACGAGAACCGAAGATGTGGGGGGTTCCTTTGGTTCCATGGTTGCCGTCTGCATCGATTGCTATTAACATATTTCTTCTTGGTTCGATTGATCGTGACTCATTCATAAGATTTGCAGGATGGACTGCTTTGTTGTTGGTTTATTACTTCTTCTTTGGACTTCATGCCGCATACGACACCGCGAAGGAGGAGGAGAAGCAGTGGAACAAGGTTGAACAAGGGAAGAATGGGCTTCACAATCAAGAAGATAATGGCTTATAAATTTAGTTTTACATTTTACTTTGTGAATTTGTCTAATGTTTATATTAAAAGTTTCCAAGTGTTGGTATTTATTTAAAAACGATGTGTTATTAAAAACTGAACTGTGTGAAGTGTGAAGTGGGTTTTCATAGAGAAGAAACAGGTTGCATTCAATATGATGTAACAAAGATCATGTTTGGTTTCTGTCAGTGGCGAAGCTAGCCAGTTAACAGTGGGGTTGCCAAGATCATATATGTAGAATTTTAAGGGATTTCGCGGGTTGCCGGCCTATATATATAAAAAAAAATTTGGTCGAAATCGCGAAATTTACACTATGCGCGAAAAAAACTGGGTTGCCCGGGCTACCCCAGGCCCCCATGTAGCTTCGCCCTTGATGAAGTTAATGGTTCAACATTACTGACGTTGAAAAACAATAACAAGAGCACTAACCTAGTCAGGTGAGCGCTAGTCGATTGGTTTCTACCCATGGTTATAACTTGCAAGTAGCGTGGTCAATAGAGATACAAACTATACTAAACGTTCAAGTAATTTGATGCAATATATTGAACCAGTTTTTCTTGAGTTCTTTCTAATCCAATTGTTCTACACTACCACTTCTGCCTTCAAAAACTCCTTCACGAAGGGCGATTTTGGATGGAAAAATGGAGGATATATTATCTAATTCAACCTTCTCACTTCTCACAAGTATTACTAGAACCCGAAGCTAGATGAATGACTTTCTTTACAAAAATCATTTCATAAACCCTAAAGTTCAAGTTTTAACTCTAATAACAAAAATAAGTGATTAATGCCCTAAGTTCAAGGTTTACAAGTGGTAAAAAAACCAACATTCATGATTCACAATTTTAAGCAGATAATCAATAAATCAAGTTCATTCAATATTTAAGAATCAAAAATAAAAACTTTTTGAGTTTTGAGATGAAATCAAATTTGGGGAAGGTTGTTGGAAGAAATTGCTTAGTTGCTTGACTTGCTTCAATCGAACCAGCCACCAGGGTGGGGCTGCGTGGTTGCATCGAACCAGGAAGTCGAATTTGAATTGAAGTTCGAGCTATATATGTGTAAGGGCTGCCTATAACACAAACACAACAATTTAAATTTTTACAAAACAATTACATGAAAAGCAACAATTTTATAATCATAATTCTGGAACATACGATTTGGACATTGTGTATAGGGATTATGGGGGCGTCATAGGGCATTTCATATATAACGATTTATAAATTCGTGAAACAAAATTCTCCCGTATAAAATCGTGTATAAGGATTTTGTATAGGGATTATGGGGTGTCATAGGGCATTTTCTATTTGGATATTGTTCTTTAAATAAATTTCAAGAATATATAACGATTTATAGAAAAATGAAGAACATATTTTTAATTTTCTCCCCGCTGGTTCATCTCCAACCTCCATTAAATAAAAAACAAACATATAGGGTCAAAAGGTATGTCCACTAATGATATACACATGCAAGCAACTATGTATGCTGAAGAAGTCGACGTGCTTTTACCGCAATGACATCTGGGGGAGGGTTAGATCTCGGAAACTGGATATGTCCCGGGTTCGAACCTGACAGGCAGGGTAGTTTTACTGATTCAATCATGTTTCTCTTGCATGAGGCAGATGAGTACCATGTTGCCATACTTTCAGCAATTCCAAGGTGGAATACTGACATGTTCGCTATAGTAAAGTTGGGTGGTCAGGTACTTCGTTGTTAGAAAAAATGTATGCTCAAGAAAGTAATGTCCATCAAAGAAATCGAATAATCTTTAATAATTTTGGATTAGTCTTTATATTTAAATAAATGTGGTTTTAAAGAATTTAGAAATGTTACATAGTGTTTGCTATTCATGAATGTATTGGTTTCTAAGGTGTTTTCTTTTCTTTTCTTCAAGTAATTAAGGAAATATTTTTTTTATTCATGACCTGACCTATGTCTCAAGCTCTTAACTTAAAACATAGACCATAACCCAACTTAATTACAGCCTGGCCTATGCCATGACTCATTGGTCGACCCATGCCTAGACCCATATATAACTTCATTAGGAGAATATATTTTATAATAAAAATTTAGATTTCAATAATTTTAATTCGATAAAGTTGTGATAGTGGTAATTTTCATTATTTTGAGTTTGTGGTATTTTTGTTTTTTGATTGAATTGTATTTTATTTTTTTATCTTCTTCTGCTTATTAAACAAAACGTGTTAATGAATCATCTTATTTCATTTATTGCTATTAAAAGAGTAATCATTGTTAGCACATATAATTTACAAAAGCATTCACATTTAGGTCATTATTAACGAATGAATAATTTGAGTTCGCTAGACCATTTATTAGAGGTTTTATCCATCTTTTTTTTTAAGAACAATTTTATTACATTAAAATCACCAAACCTTGCAATTGTAAGGATTTTAACCCTCACCGTTTTTTTGGAGGACAAACACCGTACCATTAGACCATTTGGTCATTAGTGTTTATCCCTCTTAAAAAGATAACAGGTTTAATCTCTATTAAGGAATAGTTTGTGTTTGCGTTTGCCTAAAAAGTTAACATTAATATATAACTTGAATTTATAGTTTATTGCTAAGGACTAAAGCGGTAAAAACTAAAAGTTATATAATGATTCGACTTAAATTTCCTATCAGTCAAAATCTTTCCCGAGTCTGCCTATTCTAGTTGTACTTTATGTATCATCAAGGTCACATGCACAAAACAAATGCTCTGGCTAAAACTCTGAAAGTAAAAATTAAAAAAGATATTATTTTCTTATAGATAAGAAATTAAAGCATTGTCACCAGTAAACAAATATTCCACATATACTCTAGCTAGTGTAACCTAATGGCTAATGGCCTACTTTTGCATCACATGCTTACAATTGCTTTAATGTTGGTTGAAACTATGAAGTTGCAATCTTGTACCAGATTTTGCTCACAAAATAGTCACTTGTTTAAAGCATATTCACTTTACAACCTCCAATGCTACAATAAAAGACGTTATTTTTTTAGAAACAAAAATAGGAGTTTCACGAGGCAATTTAAAGCACTTGATGACGGATGTTTTTAGCTCGAGTTGATGGCTCAAATTTCATCGCAAAACAAAATTAAGTACGTTATATATAAGACCCAACGGTATACAAGGTGGAAAGGAGGCGTGGTTCTACGTGGCTACCCCAAAAACGACCCAACACCATCTCCTAGGGCGTGGTTCGTTTGCAGGTGGTTGGAACCACGAACCTGGTGTTTTTTTTTTTCCCCAACCAATCATAATATACCAGTTCATCCTCTAACAAATCAACATACACCACCTCACCCTCTAACTTTCACACACTTATCACAATGCATTTCCACCAAAACCATATTCAAGTGGTTGCCTGCGTGGCGCCTACGTGACACAACCACCCACACTCTCAACCACAACGCATACCCCATAGTCTGAAGATGGTCATATCTTTGATACTTGTACATGAAACGAGATTTACATGGTGAATTTAGTGTTAACAAGGTCATGTTGGTTTAATTAGGGTTACTTGAAACCAAAAGAGAAATGAGATAAATACTTAAATAGTGTTTCAAGCAAGAAGGTATAATATACAAATTTGTACCAGACTATTCTCATTTTTAGCAACCTCGAACCCAGGGATTTAGAGGTGCAAGGCTACATAGCGCCTAAAAGGTTCCAAGGGTACGTAGCTATGGGTAGACGTGTGCAAAAAAACCGGTTCCGGTGGAACAGAACCGAACCGGTTCCGGTTCCAAACCGACCGAAACCCAAACCGGTGCCGTTTCTATAAAAACCGCCGGTTCCCCACCTAGCCGTTGCAAACGGTT
>WOUH02000001.1:1233915-1255949 GCA_009936405.2 Stevia rebaudiana
ATAAAAGTACGTATAATGGAGTCAGAGTTTGACCTGAAATTTGCGGATATTACAAAAAGGAGGGGGGGGGGTGTTCCCATTCGGCCCAACTTTTCCCACCTCCCACTCCGTGTGACCTTAATATTATACTTTTTTAGGTGAATTTCATATATACCTATACAAACATTGAAATTATATCTATCAATACTATTAAATCAAAGTGTTTATAGCTCAATGGTACAAGGAAATAAAAGATTGCGATTAGGCCCGAAATGTCTTTGGTTCAAATCATGATTCCAATAGGGGTTTTCTCAATGACATAGCCTAAGTATATGAGTTTCCTCCTGAATCTGTGCGATATAGGTGGTGGTGGTGATGTTGTACGAGCTTCATTTTAGGGTCGTGTCAGAAAATTGACCATTTTCGTTCAAAAAAGAATTAACATTATTTAATAAAGCAAAATTATTTTGATGGGGTGATAGACATCAACAAATGAGAGTAAAGTCAAACAATTATGGCGTGGCATTCATACTTCCTAAATTTACAAAATTGTTCCAAGCCCTACTCAGCTACTGAGATACAAACATCACAAACGGATCGTCACTTCCTTTGGCGACTTGGGCACCCCGTCGGTTTTTGTCGCCGATCACAGTTTGGGGCCTTTGATATCTAATGGGCAACATTAAGGTATGAGTTTCGCTTCGATACAAGCCTCCATGGTTTACATCACAACCATTTTTTATAAGCCATATGGTTTATGGTTTTATATTTTTAGCGATCCAATTTAGGGTTAGATTTAATATATGTTAACTTTGTCCATAGTTATATGTTGAGCGATAAACCACAATAAATGAACTGACACCTGTAATCAATCGTAGATGCTATATTTTTACTATCCTTTTTTGCTTTTATGTGGTAGTATAATTAAGGACGAAACATATGCATATGCAATTAGTTAACTTGATTAATCATAAATATGATACGAAGTACAAAAGAGAACATAATATACCTTTTTTTGTTCATTTAATTGGTTTCAATGGTAATTGTTGGTTTAGTTATGAGGGAAAGGTTTTGTTGTGGGATAATGTGTTTAAAGATCAAGTGTTTTAACGTGTGTATCGTTTAGCTCAGGTTAGTGTGTTGAATTCGTATACCTTTTATGCGTGTGCTCGAGCTTTTATACACCTTCAAAACAATTTAAATAATAATAACACTAATATTAAATGAAAAATAATATTTGTGATTATAACATCCCCTCACACATGAGACATTCCTCACTTATGAGCCAATGTCTCTATGTGAACAACCTCTTTATCTTAATAGAATTATAACAAAGATTTACCTTCATTAAAACCGCATAACCTAGTATTATCTTTATTTGTTTGGTTATAATATAAAGTGATACCAAGAGGACTCGAATAGTAATTTAAGTATGTAAACAATGTCAGGGGATGCTATTGAAAACTTTCCGAAAGCATGCACAATATCCCCTTAACCGTTGTCTCTCATTTTTGGAATTGCTCGTGTGCCCTAAAACCTAATTCTACTCGATTTCCAGCTCAGGTGATAGTTCCATGATTTTCGTTATAAGTTGCATATTGATTACGGTACTGATTAGTTAAACTCTTCGATGTTTCATAATAATTTGGATAAACGCTGTTAATCGCGTTGAATTCTTAGCTATCTGTTTTGCGTGACCGATACCTTGTTCATCCCATACGATTGCAATAATTTACGAATATTTTTAATTGCGAAAAAATCAAGCTGATTTTGCTATTTCAGTAATTTTTTCTGGTTGGGAAATTACAACGCTTGATATTTATGTGAAAACTGCATTAGTTATTACCCATAACTACCTCCATGGTAAAACGAGCTAGACCGAAGTTACAATTTTGCCTAAATTGTTAAAAGTTGTGATGTCTGTATGCTCACACTATATATCATTACGAGGTAAAAGATTGTATCACAGATCAATAAAATCAGGTTAAAATGTAATATGCATCTAGATTTTGAAAGAAGCTGTAAAAATCATTTGATGAATTAATCAAGAAAAGATGGTTGTAATTTTCATCCCACATGCTCAACATACATATACGTATTATTTTGGTTGCAAAACTGTTTTCTTGCTGTCACATACATAATTCACTGTAAAGTAGTATATAGTACATCTGGTATGCTAGAGGAAAACTGAAAGATCATTTCAAGTTCAATGAATCATTTTTTTGTCAGCTGTCATTCAACAGGTTAAGTTCTTCACGCGTTTATTCTAAAAAGGCGATTACTGTTACTGAGGAATCGTTAGTTATGGAATCTGCAGAAAAAGTAGATGCTATAGGAAGTCGGCTACCATTTGAGGCCATGAAGATACTACAATCATTGGCTTCTCATTGGGATGATATAATTGATGTAGATGGTTTACAGGTGATAAGACTAAAAGGTGCGATGACCAATGAAGTCTACCAAATCAAGTGGCCAACGAATAGAGAACGATCTCGAAAGGTTTTAGTAAGAATATATGGTGAAGGTGTGGATGTGTTTTTTGATCGCGAGTTGGAGATTCAAACATTTGAGTTCATGTCCAAACAAGGGCAAGGGCCTCGTTTACTAGGCCGATTCTCAAATGGGCGAATTGAAGAATTTATTCGTGCAAGGGTATTTGTTAATTATTTTCTTTTTCTATAATGTTTTTCTCGTGAATTTGGCCGGAATTTTGGTCAGAAAGTGCAAAAAGTGGCCAAAATCAGGCATGAAAACCTGAAATTTGCCAGAATCGCGCCTCAGGGGCCTTGAGTGCGCCTCAAGCGCCTTTGACAACTATGGTTTGGTACACTATAATATGCATATAAATATACTTTAAAAGGCATATATATGTTTGGTATGAGGTGACCAATGCATAAAATTGTTTTTTATTCAAACCATCTGCATTAGTCAACATCAGTTAAATTATTTGATTTTAGATTATTTTTGTTGACTTGTATCTTTTGCATTTAAGGGGTGAGAGTTAAATTGGACCGCCTTAAGGCTAATTTTAAAAAGCGCGCTTAAGCGCGACTGCGCGAGGCGCAAGCCTATGGGTTTTATGTACCACAAGGCGCACACTGTCCAAAAAGCGCGATTTTCTTTGAAAAAATCCATGAGAGGCGCGCGCTTCTTGGACAGTAGGTGTTTTTATGCTTTCAAATGTTGAACATGTTGCTAAAAAGGCTGTACATGTAGGTAGTTTATACATTAAATCACATATAAACCTTAGTTATAGCTAAATTTTGGGTAGCAGATGCAAAAAACCTATGAGATATATACAAAAAATTATATATTCACTTTGCGCCTCGCGTACGAAAAGCCCACCGCTTTTGCGCCTTGCGCTTCGGTTTTAGACCCTGTCGCTTTTGTGCGCTTCGTGCTTTTTAAAACCAAGCCTTTAGGTAGAACTGGCTCAATGGATAGATTGTATAACCGGTCAAACATGTTCGGCTCAAACACACAAAACTTTTGTACATTAAATCATGATTAAAAAAGAGTAAATGACTAAGATGATAATCTAATGTTTTTAAGTAAAGTTGAATATAAGCCTTTAGTTAATCCCTTTCAACACATTCAATCTATTTGTCCTATGGTAAATATACGACATTTTAACCCGAATCTACTTAAGATTTTAAACTAATGATTATCATTTTGTTTGTGGAAACCAGACGCTATCAGCATGTGATTTGAGGGATCCTGATATATCTGCACTTATAGCATCTAAGCTAAAGGAATTTCATGATCTTAACATGCCTGGTCCAAAGAAGGCGTTGATCTGGGACCGATTGCGGTATAATACTTCAATGACTAGTTGATTGAGGTTGCACGACTAGTTGATTTACTTTGCATCAAATTAGAATATGTTTTATAATTTCTAAATTGGCAATTATTATTTTTTTTAGAAAATGGCTTAATGCAGCCAAAAGTATGTGCTCTGCGGAAGAAACACGGGCCCTTCGTTTGGTTGCAATTGAACAAGAGATAGAAACTTTATACAAGTGTCTTGCAGCAGATCAACATATAGCATTTTGCCATAATGACTTACAATATGGGAATATAATGATCGATGAAGATACAAGATCTATAACCATAATTGTAAGCGTTTACTTAATACTGTTAAATTCATGAACATAAAGTTGTATTTGAGGTGGGCCCAATTTCAACCCATTTATAAAAAAAAACAAGTTAGCGTTGAAATAATGCAATTGTTCAGAGCACTTGAAACACCAATCATTTAATACAATATGAAATTTTACAATTAATATGAAATATTTGTGCATTCATAAGGCATGCATGAAGTATTATTGTATGCATGTGATCCCTCTTGTTTCACCGTATTCACTTTTTAGCTTGAATAAGTGGTTTTTTTTATCATTTATTAATTTAATCGGTTGCCCACTTTATACTATTCTTTAATAGTTGTCAGCACTCAACATGAGGTTTGCAAGTTAAATATGGATTTGCGTGCATTTTAAGTAAATTGCAGTGTCACCAATCTTTACTTACAAATGGGTTTGTTTGGTTACATTTCTTCTATTGGTTGAGTTTTCAGCTTTTAAATACCCTCTTTTTTTTTTTAATATTAACATTTTTACAGGACTATGAGTATGCTTGTTACAACCCTTTCATGTTTGATATTGCAAATCACTTTTGTGAGATGGCTGCTGATTATCATACACAAACACCTCATCTATTGGATTACAGTAAATACCCTGGTAGGTTAACATTATCTTTTTTTTTTTATTTCTTTTGGACAGCAGGTGAACATTATTATTTGTTCATCTTCTGAAATTCCTTACAAAAATTTCTTCAGCTTCTTATGAGTTGCAACTGAAACAGATCTTGAAGAGCGAAGGCGATTTCTGCAAGTCTATCTGAGTTCTTCAGGTACCAAACAACATTCGCGCGCGTGTGTGTGTGTTTGTGTTTGTCTATTTGCAATAAAGGGTTGATTAGCAATTTTTTAAATTTAACACTGTCAAACTAATAATATATGTTTAAAACTAGATGATGTTGCATGTCGAGGGTGCACTGATTTCCAAAACACCTAGACGAAAACTCAAACAAAAATGCATCTGTAGACACAACGATAAAAATAACGTGAGTAGAAACAAAACCTTGAAAAAGAACCCGAAAAATTCCACACGATTGCAATTGCTCCACAAAGGGGGACTGGTTACGAAAAAACAACACTAAAAGCTAAAAAACAAAAAAAACATTGGTAACATGAATGTAAACGCTGACGCAACGATTTAACATTAAAAATATCATTGAAAAGGCAACGATAAACATAATGTTAATAAATGAGAAACCTAAAAGTTAAACGTTAAAAAAATAGCAACGATAACAAAAGAGATACCTAAAACAAAAAATTTGAAAAAAAAAACCACAAAACACCAAAACAGGAAAAAAAAAACCCTATTATAGTAATTATAGTTACATAATGTAGCCTTATAGTAATGCAAATAATCATGGGAGTTTCAAGTTGGTAATCCTTAAGAAAGCTATCTGTGTTGTAATTGGTGTTCTCCGTATGGTCCAAGTCGCAAGACGCACTCAAAGTGCGTGAAAAACGCGCACGCCGGATTCAAAGAAATTACATTAATAGTAAAATATATTTATAGTTGACAGAAAAAAAAACTAATACGATTCCACATATGATAAAAGAATTTACATATATGTAAATATATCGTAACACAACAGTAAGAAACAAATACATATTGCACTTTTCAACTGTATGCTTGTTAGCCAAGCCCATAATTCAACAAACTCCCACCTCTTCCTTTGTAAATTGTAGTTTTCATCCATGAGGTTTGCTAGTGTTAACAGTTGCTGTTCGCCCTTAACACCTTACGTCCCTAACGTTTCATGTCTTAATAGAAACAGTCCCTCCTCCTGACTTGCGTCCATAAATTCGTTAGGCCCCCGAGGGACGGTTTCTGTTAAGACATGAAATGTCAGAGTCGTAAGGTGTTAAGGGAAGACTGAAACTATTAACACCAGTAAACCTTAGGGACGTTAGATGTAAACTACAACTTACTAAAAAAAGAAAAAAAAGGCGCTCGAACCCTATGACTTTTGCAAGCATAGAAAGAAAGATACATTATGTTTTAGGCAATAACGAATATAAATTTTTTTTACATCAAAATGTAAATTTTGAGTTTGTGGTGCAGGTAACCATCACATCAACTTAGATATTAACAACATACTCGAACAAGTTGAGAAGTATAGTCTTGCAAGTCATCTACTTTGGGGCTTATGGGGAGTAATATCGGTACTTTTGCTAACACTACATATTTTATGTTTGATAATCCCATTTTTTTCATGTTTTTTTAAGTTAACGATACAGTAGCGCTTTTTTTAACCAGTTTCCTTAAAAAAAAAAATTCTTTACTCTGTCCCGTTAAAATAAAAAATAAACCACAAGTGGCTCGGTTGAAATACCACCTCTACCTTTTGACACACATCTGACCAATTGCGTCTTTTAATCTTTTATTTTATTTTATTTTATTTTTCTCTAGAGAAGTCTCTATGGTCTATTGTATGATTTATTAAATAAAGGAAGTGAACTTATTTTGATTTTATTTCAGGAACATGTTAATGAAATTGATTTCGACTATATGGAGTATGCAAAACAGAGGTTTCAAGAGTACTGGTTACAGAAACCTAAGGTGTTGGGTTGCGGTAATTAAACTGTTCACGGCTCAACGACTGTTGAATTTTATCTCAAATATATTATCTTTTGTCTGAGAAAATGTTACTTTTTTTTCAAAAAAATTATAATGTTTTAAGGTTGGTAATGAAATAGGTAGACAATAAATCGTGGAATTGTCAGCTATGGTCAAGGTTTACTGGTGGAGACACAACTACATGAAAGAATAAAAGCTTAGTACTTATTTTTTGTGTTTTTGCTATCTTGTAACATATTAACATAGCAACTAAGGTTACCTTTTTAGTAGTTTGAAAATGGGCAAATAACATAAATACCAACATACTTTATGTTTTTTCTTACAAAAGTCTCTTTAACAATTTTTGCACATAAAAACTAATATATTGTTTTTACACAAGTTTCTCAACAAATTTTTGCACATAAAAACGAACATAATTTTTTATTTTTTTTTTTCCTAAAATGAATGAAAACAACTTTTTTTACCGTATATTTTGTTTATGTTTACATGGCTTGTTAACCTATGGGAGCTCAATCTCGCCTTGTTTACTTACAGAATTAAAGCTTGAGCGCGGCTTGTTTCGAGCACTATTTCTAAAACTCGAGCTCGACTTGTGTGTAGATTTTTTAAACTCATGTTCAAGGATTGTTTATTGTTTGTTAATTAACTAGGTTAAATACATGTGTTAAACACAAGCTGAAGAATTTAAATGATATAACTCATAGGCCTATAGATAAAACATGGTTAAGTTAGCATGTGTATCACATTAAAATCCAATAAACATAATCTAAATAATAGTTTATTATTAAAAAAGTAATAAATAAATCTGAGTTAATTACACAAACAGTCCTTGTGGTTTGTCTTATTACGGATTGGGTCTCAAATTTAAAAGACTACATAAAAGGTTCAACAATATAACAACGGATATTACGAGAGGTCCATCTCCACCATCTTCGACACCGACTTTGGTTTTCTGGCCATGATGCAGATCCATCTCCATCTCCACTCATCTCCTCCCTCTATGATGCAGATCAACATCAACTTCCGTCATACCTACAAATTGACCTTTAATGGTGGGTAGTCGGATAAATGATGTCAAGTCCTCACCGCAAGAACACATCATATCTTGATTATAACACGAGTCTCTTAGAAATCAATCAGTGAACTCTCTTAATCATGATGATTGGTTTTGCTTCATTTTAAAGAAGTTTGACCCATCAAGTTTATCATATGTGGATCATGCTACTGGGAGATCATTTGAAACAGCAACCATATTCAATCCACTACCGACTCCCCTTGTATCACTTACACTAAATCTTCCAAAGTAACTTGAAGCTATAAAGCCACCAACAGATCAAACCAAACCAAACCAAACCAAATACAAATGAAACAATGTTAACAAAATTAACAGATGAAACCCAAAGACAAAACCCAAACATCACAAAGCCACAGGCCCGTTGGGCCGAACTTTATTTACATTTTTGTGGTGAGCCAGCAACAACTTTGAGGATTTTGCAGAAAACCATAAAAAAAGGTCAATATATAATTATATATAATAGTCAGTAGTCACATGAATTAGAATGTGTATGACTTTGGATTAAAAAGTTACAAAAATTCAATGAGATTTGGTAATTTGTTTTCTATATTGAATATATTTCTTTTGAACTTTTCATTCATCCTCCACTAATTTCGTCTTCTTCAAGAAAACTCATAATAGGTGGTTAGTTTGTTGTCGCATGTGATCTTTATTCAAGGCTTATATCAAGAGCAATATGTTTTGCAGGATCTTCTCCACTGAACTTATTTATTCCTTCTCCACCAAGTATAATGTCCTGTAAATACTGAGCGTTTGCAGCCCCTGTCCTTTGAACCATCTTCAAGAACGCTCCTTCACGTGATATTAGTCTTTCTGGAGAATCATATTCAAGAATCTGAAATAGAAGACAAAACCTTTTTGTAAAATTTATCATCTGATCTTCAGAATTAAAAAAATTATAATTCGCCATTTAGGTTCTGTATTATTTCAAAACCAGCCAAATATACGGTGGTCTGTATAATTTTCAAAACCAGCCAAATAAATTGTTTTATAATCATATTATCGAATTAATTCGTGTAGAATCCAATGTCACTATTATTAGTAACATAATAAAAAAACTAAAAAATAAAATAAAATAAATGAGATGAAGACATACTTGACCGTTTTCAAGCACAAGAATTCTATTGCAGTCGATGATGGTGTTGAGTCGATGAGCAATAATAAGCATTGTGCATGATTTGAATTCTTTTCTGATTGTTTTTTGTATCAAATCATCGGTTCTGACATCAACTGCAGCGGTTGCTTCATCAAGGACAAGAATCTTTGATTTTCTTAACAATGCCCTTGCAAGACTCAACAGTTGTCTTTGTCCAACACTGAAATTCTCACCTCCCTCTGAAACCTTCAGATAAAATTAAATTTTTTAAATTAAAATAGAAACAACAAAGTAGTCAAATTAGGCTGAAAGCATAGAGAAACATTATAAATGTTGGATTTTTAAAATTGATTATTTAGAAGAATAAGAAAAAGGAGTTTCGTGTGTATACAAAGTTTACTAATTTCAACCGTAAGCACCGAAGAGTAAAATATGAAGTCATACCTCAGCATCCAAACCAAATGGATTTCTGACAATCGCGTTCTTTAAATACGACCTTTCAAGAGCCTCCCAAAGTTCAACATCACTATGTTCATTAAACGGATCGAGATTAAAGCGCACCGTACCTACAAAACTATGAAAATTTAGTAAAAATATTTTAATGATTGCAATATTTCCCCCATCACTTCAACTACTGAAACATTAAACTTTCATTCTCATAAACACAAATTTTTTTTTACTATTTATTTCCCTATCACTTCAATTATATCGAAACTTAAGAACACAATCATGCTGAAAACTAAATCATACCTGAAAAAAGAACAGGTGATTGTGGTATAATACCAAGAACTTTACGTAAATCAGTCAAACCAAAACTTGAAATATCATAATTATCAATCAAAATTCTTCCTTTTTCAAGCTCAACCAACCGAAAAAGCGCGTTAATCATAGTAGATTTCCCAGCACCCGTTCTTCCAACAATTCCTACCTTTTCAGTTGGAGATATACTGAAAGATAAACCATGCAAAACAGAAGGAAGACCAGGTCTATACCTAAATCCCACATTTTCAAATTCCACCAAACCCAATGACGGCCAGCCAGCTGGCGGTCGGTTATTCTCAACCACAGATGGAGCCTCAGATGGTAAATCTATATACGTACCAACGCGTTCAACAGCATTGAAACTGTTTTCAGCTCTGCTTGCTTGTCTCAAAACATTACTCATAAGATTTGTGATATTTAGAGAATAACTGAGGAGTAAACCGATTGTTGATGCGAAAGCGACTTGATCGTTTGTTCTTGAAAACTGCATGACAGCAAAGGTGGCGGTTAACCAGATCATTAAACCTCCTAATGTTTCCAATCTTATTGTGAGCCAACGGTTGGAACTGAAGTTAATGAGGGTGAATCGGATATTGTTATCCAATGATTTTCCGTTTATGGTGGACATACGATCGTATGCTTTGTAAGCGCGGATGCTTGATAATCCGTTTAATGCTTCACCAAATTGTGCATACACAGGAGATCTTGTTATGGAATCCAAACGCTTGACTTCACGTGATGTGCTCTGCAAAACATTTTTTATTTGATCATGTTATACCTTATATATAACGAGAAATTAGGTGATCTAAGTTTCTAAAAGATTGTTAATTCATTTTTATTAAGAAAACACTATGTAGATCTTTAAGTTTTAAACATCTTTACCCCATAGCTTTTCATCACTGGCTTCTGGTTCTTAAAAGCAAAAAAAAAAAAAATTAAAAAAAAATTGACCCGTTAAACAATTATTGTAATTATATATTTTTTGTTATCATGTTTAGCATGTCTTAAGAGTCAGCCCAAGTGTTTCACCACGCACTTGACCTCGCAATTTTCCATGACTGAAAAGGATGGTATTTTTTTAATAAATGATAAGAGGAAATAAAAACAAGCTTGAAAGAGAATAAAAACAATAATTTAGTAGAATAATAATAATAATAATAATAATAAAGAAAAAGAAAGGGTGGTAACCTGATAGTAGAGGTAAGCTGTGTAAAAGAGAAAAAGAAGAGGCATTATGGCCCATAAAGATATTGTGCTGACAATCGCGATAAGCACAAAAGTAGAAAGTAACTGCCAAAGTTGATTTAGACATTGATTTGCAAGATTAGCAACATTACGATCAATATCACCAAGATCATTTGCAAACCTATTAATCATCCGTCCAATTGGATTAGTTTGAAAGAATATTGTGGGAGCTCTAAGAACAGAATGCAGCATCGTATCATGAAGTCTTTTAGCTGCATGAAGGCTTGATGAAATTAACCAAAAAGAATTTGCAAAAGTTACCAGTACCTGCATCAACAATTAGAGGAGTAACCATACAATTTGTCTGCTTCCAATTTTTTTTTTTTTTTAAGAAAAGTTGGCCAAAATTGGCATTTTGACCTTTTCTTTTAACATTTTTTAACTTTAGTAACTTTAACTCTTTTCTTCTTATATAATCAACTAACACTAATTAAAATGATAAACTTTCTAATTAATTTATTATAAAAATCATATATTATATTTTATATCAAATTATTACAATTTGTCATTTCATAAGTATCAACACCTTTCTTAATTTTTGTAAATTGTAATTGTAATTGGATTTTGTGTAGTTTTATGTTATAAAATTCTTGACACTATAAAGTTCATTTGTTTTTTTAATAGCAAAGGTTCAAACACTCAGGATCATCTCTGGAAATTAATCGCACTTCAACCCAAAAAAAAATGAACTTAGTGATCCGAACCGTCCACCGAGTAGGAAACCAAAACTGTGAAAGCAACCCGTGTAATACACAGGTTATAAGCCAGTAACAATACATATTTCTTTTAAGTAAAATTTTCTAGGATGTAAGCATTTGGATACACAATTAGTGACTTTTGGCCGTTTTATTTTATATTTGACCCGTTAACAATAATAAATAAAACACAGATTGACCACTATCCGCATACCTGTCCAAGGGACAAGAGGGCATATATGAGTAAATAGAAACCAGGACCGCGAGTTGTTGTGCTGCTTTGTTCTGTCCAATAACTTAACCATGTGCTACTTGATATTCGAAGAACTTCGGTTGAAATATAGCAACTGAATAATAAAATAACAACCCATAGGCCTCCTAAAGCATCTGTATACCTGTAATTATTATAATCAATATAGTAGGTTTTCACATAGTTGCTTAACTTTCTCCAAATTATTGAAAAATATTATCACATATTAGTAGTCCTAAGTGTTAAATGAAACATTGACGTTTGATCTTTCTTGTTATCATTGTTTGAGCCTCAAAAGGTTATCAAGGACCAAAGATAAGTATCCACCAAATTTGATTACATAATCTATATTATCAAAAATATGAACCAAACCATTTTATTTTTTTAACACCAGAATGTCCCCCTAAAAGAATTATATGTTTTTTATTAAACAAATTTGGAGGTTTAATGCATTGAATACACTATGGATTACTTTCAACAAATATTATCTGTCTAAATAAATATTTTTGTGTACCATTTTGTCCGTTAGAGATAAACATAACCCAAATCAACCCAAGCAAAGCCATCAGAGAACATTTTGACCTAATTTCTCTCTCATCACCATTTTATTTTGATTTTTTAACGCGGGTTTTAGATTTAGTAAAAAGGTTACCTTGCTAGTACTTTCCAGCTAACAATGCCGGTTTGCCTATCTTCTTGCTTAATAAGAACCGATTTACGGTTCTTTTTTGTTGAGACGCTTTGATCATGAGTCAACTCACCAACCACCTCATCAACATACCGTTTTGAGGATCCATGATCGGTATTAATTCCAGATTCATTTCGATCATCCATTCCACCAACTTTTTCCATTAATGTTTTAAACAACAACCCGTTTTCAGAAAGTTCTTCGAAGGTTCCTTCCTCTTTAACCATACCTTCTGAGACCAAAATGATTTTATCCACTTGAGGAAGAAAATGCAACTGGTTTGTAACAAGTACTCTTGTTTTCCCTCTCAACTCTTCCTTTATGCATTTTTCAAATACCTGGAAAAATTTAATAGGATTATATTATGCCTCGCAAAATGGTTGGTTAAGTTGTAAGTCAGGATGGGTTTTAAGAAAAAATAAAAATCAATTTGGGTCGTTATTAAAAAACATCAAGTTAAAAATGGGTTGGAAAGTTCATTTTGCCGATTTTCTCATCAAATACGTTATTGCCCATTTGAACCGATTCTGTTCACCTAGTTTTCAAGTTACCCATTTTACCCATGTTGTCTTAAGGTGTTACCCAAAATTAAAAAAATAAAAAAATAAAAATTCAAGTTGCCAATAAATACTATTATGACACTTATGTGGGAAGAAATAGACGATTCAAAATTACAATGAAAATCAAGAATTTTTTTTTTTAAATAAGCTACCATAATTGTTACCTCTCGGCCAACATGAGTATCTAAAGCACTTAACGGGTCATCAAATATGTAGACATCTGAGTTTGAGTAAACGGCTCTAGCCATTGAGACTCTTTGCTTTTGACCACCACTAATATTCACTCCTCTTTCACCAATCTCAGTTAGATCATGACCCTAACAAACAAAACGAGAAAACAACATAAATTTAAATTTAAACTTTAAGAAACAATACACTTGGATACTATGGGACACTTAACTGGAAGAATATCAAGGTCATGCTGCAATTCAGTTACTTCTACGGTTTTCCAATATCTTGAAGCTTCAAATTTTGATCCAAATAATATGTTTTCACGTACCTGCAAACGCAAAATTGTAACAATCGGTACTTAATTATGTATTAAAGGCTATTTGAGCTTTGATATGATGTTTGTGTGACTAGAGGTGGAAATTTTGACCCATTTACTTACCACCTGACCAATTTAAATTGTGTTTATCTCAACAAGTCAATTAAAATACATAAAGAAGCTAAAAGGTGAGTATTTTTAAGGGAAAATGGCACACAAATGCAATCAAGTTTGCCCACGGCTCCAATTAAGTCACTCAAAGTTTTTTTGTCTCTTTAAAGTCACTCAACTTTCACCAAGTGTTCCAATCATATATAAGTTTTTAAAAATTGTATAACATTTTTAAAATTGATTGGGGAAAATGAAACATATATGAATCTTGATTTAAAATAAGTGAAAAAAATTTCAATTAACTTGAATTTTGAGGTTATTGTGAAAAAACAAGTTAATGAAAAGTTTCATGATTGTAAAATTTAAGTCAAATTAAGAACAAATATTTTTTAATTAGTAACAAATATTCATATATTTTCATTTGCCTCAATCAAATTAAAAAAATAAATAAATATTTTTAAAAAAATTACATAGAGTTGGAACACTTAGTGAAAGTTGAGTGACTTTAAACTTTAAAGGGACAAAAAAACTTTGAGTGACTTTATTGGAACACTTGGGAAACTTGATTACATTTTTACAAAGTTACCCCTTTTATTCATACAACCTCCTTAAATGTTTTACTCAAAGATTTATATTATTAGTTGAACAAAATTGTTTATGCTATAAATGATAAATCATACAACCTCCTTAAATGTTTTTGTCAAAGATTTATATTACTTTTGGAACAAAATCATTTATGTTATCAGAATTTACACATTCTACCTGTATCAACAACCAACCGATTTCAACCCAAACCCATTTTGGCCCAATACCAGAATATCTGACCCGCCCATACTGTATTTGCGCAAAAGAACATAAGGCAGCAACTTACTGTAGCATTAAATATCCATGAAATTTGAGGCACATAAGCAGCGGTTCCTCTGATTATAGCAGTTGAGTTTTCCAAAGGAGGAAGTTCACCAAGCATTGCTGAAATTAAGGATGTTTTTCCTTCACCCGTACCACCAACAATTGCAACTAAACTGCCAACTTCTATATCTATGTTTATATCTGATAATGTTGGTTTGGGGGCGTTTGGGTCCCATGAAAAGTATCCATTTTTTATTGAAATTGCAGGTACCCCATGTTCAAGAGGTGGATTGGGTAACAGAATTCTCTCTTCAGCCAAAAATAATTCCTCCAAACGTTGTAATGACACATATGCAGTCACCGCCTACAAATAACCGTTACACGAAATAAACTGAAATGTTAAGATATCATGACAAACAACTACCTTTTAAAAAGATTATTTCATTGAAAAATAAAAGAGAAACAATGATGGTCGCTTGTAGTGCAATTTCGACCCATTTAATTACAGATGGATTGCTTTGGGGTATGTTTATCTGTAACAGGTCAAATTATTACAAATATATTAAGAGGAAATGGGTAAAGGGTTAAAGGGTCTAAAGTAGACTAACACATTACATATAATATTCTTTATGCAGAAAAACTTTTATGCAAAAAAATGAGTTAATAATATTTTACATATGTGAAACATTAACTATTTACTAATATGAAAATTTGGAAAAAAGTTCTTCTGACCCGTTACTCAACCACACAATACACCTATTATGCCACTTCTAGTGATAACTTATCTGAAGAAATGCATAGAACACATATTTTTTATGCAAAGAACACATGAATTGGTGAAAAGGGATAACCTGAGTAATTAAATTAGGAAGTGTGTTTAAAGGATTTCGCAACAATGTAAATAAGGAGAGTGATGTGAAAGCCCTTGAAGGTGTCAAATCTCCACCCAGTAATGTGAAAAACCCAAAACAAATCACCGCCACAAGAACAGGAAGACTGTTTAATATGAAATTGTTGCACTGCAAAAGATAAATAAAAGAAAAAAAAATACAGGGAAGTTATTACATGATACAACCTTCTGAAACATATCACATGAATTATTCGTAACTTGTGCCATAATCCTTTAGCTTATAAATTTCATTACCCAATATAAATTCTATTAAACTAAAGGATTTGAATTTATAAATATAGTATCCAATAACAGAAATTGGTGTATAATTGTAAAATGGTGGTGCTCACCGCTCCCAAAAATTGTGATTTCCATAACCATAAAAGTTCATCTTTCCTAATAGTTTGAATTTTGGATTGAAAGCTTTGCTCCCATGCGTAACATCTGTTTTAAAAAACAATTATTAATTTAGAAGCTACAAGAGTTAAAATCAAGAAGCAATTGTTCTAAGAAAATACATACTTTACGGTTTGTATTGCAGCCAAAATTTCACTCATTAGTCCAACTCTTTTGTCAGTGTATTGCAATCCTTCCTTAGATAATTTCCTCATTTTGCTGACAATCATCGTCTATTATCAGCAGATTGTACAAAAATGGTTAAGAACAATATTATCCAGGAAAAATATTCTGAAATCTGTAATCACAACCAAATTTAACATCAAACTTGCCACAATACTTGTATTTAGGAACTTTGCAGTATAAGCAAGAAAATAATGCTATAGAGTCCTAATTTAAACAAAAAAAGAAGAAGAAGAAGTAACAACTAGTATGGATGTATCATCATGTATGTATAAAATATATTTCAAGAGATGATTTTAAGAAATTGAAATAACTGAAATTACCTGTATAGGAAACATGAGAATCAAGACAAGAGAACCCACAAGTGAAGCAATTCCTAGTTGTTGGTAAAGAAGAATCATGGAAAGTATAATTCTAAATGGAGCTGACCATAAGTTATGAAGTTGATTGCATACTTGCTGCATATACCAATTATTCATTTTTTTCTTAATCTTAATCACAATAAAAAAGCATTAAAAAAATTGGTGCCTAACAACTTTTTTGTAACATATGCATACCTGGAGGGCATTAGCATCGGTTGTTATCATATTCATAGTTTTCCCAGATGGGAAATTTTTTCGGGCTTCATTAGTTAGCCTTAATGATTTTCGAAATACAGCAGCCACCTGTAACAGTATACATTATTGAGTTCATGGTTAAGATTAATATTACATAAGTAACAAGTTAATTAATTAATTACAAGGGAATTATTATAGAAAAACTTACCAAAATTGACCTTATCCTGAATCCAACTCTTGCAACATTTTGAAAGTATTGTGCTTCACAAAGAACTCCTAATGACTGGATTATACATAAATGAGAGTTGACTTTTGTTAGCAAAGATATCTTAAATGTGAAGTTAAAAGCCAATTTACAACTTGTAACATACCACACCAACAAAAATTAAGAAGGCATAGATGTAACCAATCCATGAAGGATCACCTCGTTGCAGAGACTGCAAAAAAAAGAGAAAAAAAAAAAAGATAAATAATAATTAACATGTGAACTGCAGATTCATGAGTACATTTATCGTAAAAGCAAATAGAGTAGTACACAACTTCACCTTTCAAGTTTCACTAAAGCTTCATATTCTACAATATACTAAAGAGTCAAGCAAACTCCAATTGAATTCAGAAATAATTATAACCTTTTTTAGCCTTTTCAATCTACAATGAAAAGAATTATCATCAACCTGAGTTATGTAGCTTTTTAACAAACAAATTGTAAGGTTCTACATGTTTTATATGTATTTGAAGTGATGTATTACAAATTCAAGTTAAAGTATTGAATGTTGAACACAAAAAATTATAATTATGCATCCATATTCACATAGGTGAAGCTCAAAGTTTAGCTTTTTTTCTTTCCTATTTCACTATTTGTATCTATTACATAAATGTCATTGTAAAAAATGTTAACTTATTGGATTAAAAAAAAGTCAACCTCCAAAAGGATTGAATTTCCTTAGGTATCATTTGCATGCCCAGAGTACAGAGGGGTTTTTTATATCAAACATATTAACAGAGAGTTATCCGTACTAATACAAGATGCGCATTATAATATGTACAGCTTGTAACTTCATGAGTTCAATTATATAGAAAGTAATAACAAGAATAAGAGGGAAAATGTTATTAAAAGAAAATTGTACCCCCGCGTACAAGAATAATTCACATAATAAATGCACCATTCAACTAGTAATGGATTCTGAAGATGGAACTTGCCTGAAGAAGATAGCTTAATATAACGGGTCCCACAAACTGGAAAAGATCATAAC
Source organism: Stevia rebaudiana (assembly GCA_009936405.2). NCBI lineage: Eukaryota > Viridiplantae > Streptophyta > Magnoliopsida > Asterales > Asteraceae > Stevia > Stevia rebaudiana. The sequence goes on from WOUH02000001.1 coordinate 1,251,701, forward strand.
CAACCTACAAGTGAAATGGAGTTGGATCTTGCTTTAGTTAACTGTTTTGCAAATAAATTTTTTAAGTCTAAATGGTATGTTAGGTGTAGATTCACAACTGCAACCCAATTACTTATGAGTGGGTTGATTCAAAGTATGTTTATACTCTTATGTAAAATCCATATAACAGTTTTGACTGATTTTGACCAACTGTGAGACTGTGACCAATGGTTGATTAGGTGAAAGCAGGTTGAAAGTCGTTGGAATTGTATTATTAGATCATGATAGTAATAATATAAATCTTGCAATCACACTATTTGATTTCTAAAAAATAATAAAATAAATTCAGAAAAATAGTATTTTGCCAACCCAAACCACCCATTTGACCCAATCCATCTGACCCGCCCATTTTGCCACCTCTAGTTAGGAGAATAAAATTATTACTTTGAAAAGGCCTCCAAACCAGAACCTGCAGAGAACAACAAAAAGCCAATTGTTCATTATAAATAAAGGTATCTAGTAACATAACTCGTAATAAATCTTATATCATGAACAAAGTGATAATCAGTCACCTTCCTCCAACACAGTTATTCAGACAGCGTAAAAGAAATGGATTTGACTTTTGAGATTCTTCAGCCCAACATTTCTGGAATCTGCAATTGGTAATAACTAGTCATTTTAGTTAACCTATAATAAAATATAAAAAAAGATTTAATTTATATAATTTCACAAAGCTTCTAACTTTTTACTCAGCGTCTCACTCCGGTCCCACGTGTCTAACATCCAGACATCTTTTTCTGTTATAGGTTTTCGGTAACCCTGCTGCATAAGGGGAGTTATCCATCCAAAATGTATTCCTACCAAAAAGATGTTACTGTTAGTTTAACACAAAATATAGTCCTACCAAATAAATTAGAGGTGACAATTGGGACCCACTTAGGGGCTGTTTTTTTTAGCTCTTAATAGGGCTCTTACTGGTTCAACACTTAATGGTTCAGACTGTTTGTTTCTCAAGCAGATGTTTGAATAATTCAGACATTTGCCTCTGAATGGTTAAGCATTATACTGAGTTTGAATGGTTAAGATATCTTATCTGAATTGGTCAGACATTTGCCTCTGAACGGTTAAGCATTATATTGGCTCTTAATAGTTCAGACCTCTTACTGGTTCAGCACTAACCCATTCAGAAGTTGCCAAACATCCCTTAGCTAAAAATGGGTTAACCAGGTCATGTCTTATCCCCCATGGGTCGAATGGGTATAATTTTAGGATTGGTTGTAAAGTAAACACATGAAAGGTCTCACAAAGAATCTCCAAAATAGATTTATTCATAAAAATATTCTTATTGTAATAGTAGATATATGTCACCTCTAATTATGTAATATGCTTACTTGACAATATATTGGCATGCCTCTCTGGACATATATGGTCGCCTCCACGAAGAACTTCATACTTAATGTCATCACCAGCATCAGTTTGAAGTGGGATATGACCCGTGTAACCATCCAAATTTGGTATATAAAAAAGAAGAAATAATCCAAATAAAGCCTGCATCATACCAAGAAATATATTTGGATGCTTTTTCTAGTTTTTTTTCTTTTTCCATTCTATATTTTGGTAATAATATGAGAAATTAAAAAATGGGCAATTAATTACCAAAATTTTTCCATGTTGTATTAAAATAATAAATACTCGAAATATACTAAAATAACATAGATACAAAACAAACCTGGCAAAACAGCGAACTGATGTAGACATATAGTATATATCTGAAATAAAAATTGTAATTGTTAGTGTGTCTTCCATGCAGACTAAATTAACTCATCACTTGTTTCCCATTCTTTGTTTTGTAAAACCAAAACTTTTATATATTTATGAGAACATGACATAATTTGATTGGGAGAGATTTTATTATAATAAAACTTTACATATATTTAACTCAAGGTGCCACTTGTTTTCCATTCTTTGTTTTACTTTCATTTTTCAGTTTGCTTTTATGGAATCTTTGGCTTCTATCCAAAAACATACATTACATTATATTAATAGTTTCTTTTTCCAGAAATACATTCTTTCATGTGGCAACATGACAAACATGTGATACAAGAAAATAAGAGTATACCAACCTTGAGTATAAATCTTTAACCGAAAGAATCACACTAAGTTTCACAATATCCCCAACCAACACGTAAAGTACACCAAATCGAACATACCAACGAAACTCTCTAATATACACTTTAGTTTCCAAAAGTGTCATGATTACCAAAGTACTCCAACAAAGGGTCTCAATCATAAGTGAAACTACCTGCATAATAAAAAAGTAATAAACTTCAGAAACCTCCACTGCTACATTTTCTTTAATCCTTTTGAGTTTATTATAACATTTTTGCATATGGAGAATTCATCTAAATAAAGCATAATGTGGGCCACCTATTTGTCTTTTCATAAGGATAATTACATAAAAGAGTAACCATTTTAGGTGTCATTTCTATTTCAGGTAAAATGTAGACTAGAAAAACCCTTGATCTTTCAAAGGTTACGATTTAAGGTCGTGCATACAAGTTACTAAGTTAAAGTAATGACGTGTTAGTAATTTTGACCATGTTGACTTTTTTCTGACTTTGGAGCTGAGAAACCATCTGCTGATAAGATTGAAGATCACCTTGAATCGAATGTTTTGATTGTCTCAAACGATTTTTCAAGAAATATAAAGATGGTTACAAAGTTGGTTACCTTTCTATGCAATTTGGTCATTCAAATGTGATAGTGCCGGAACTACTGTTAATCTGAGAATTCTCAATAATAATATTATGAAAGATACGAGTACATATACAGGAATAAAGCTAACTAACAATCCTATATACAAAGAAACTCTGTGTCTTTGTCATTCTGTCACAATGATATACAATAGAAATACAAAATATATATTCCGAATATATAATATTCAGTTAATAACTACAACTGGAATGAAAAATACCTCAAATGGAGCAAGGCTACTTTCTGCACCGAAGTCAAACATTGAAACATCAAAAAGCAATCTGAACAAGGACTCTGCAGCACAATAACTTGCTAAAAAGGCCAACATATAATTGTAGTACTTTGACCGTAACGAAAATCTCTGAAGTTTAAAGTCTTTCATGATCAACCATATTCTATATAAGCATAATCCCATCAAAACCACATTTGATATACAACCAACTATAGATTCGTTGCCACATGGCGTATAAGCACCAAGAGCACTAGCTGTTGTCTTTGCCCAAATGCCATTTTCTTCAGGTTGGCAAAACCAAACCAATGGATCTGAACCCATGTTATAAACGTCACTATGATGGCTCCAATGTGAAGAATTGTGTTACTAATTCACTTAATTCCCACCTGAAACAAAGATATTTTAAATTTATAGTTATTTTATATTAACCTTCTTTCATAATTGTTTAATCATTTAGTTTTGAATAATCAAGTTGATATTAGTTTTATAAAAGAGCATAATAAACTAATAAGCAGGTTTATGAACCATCTACACCATCAAAACTCAAAAGTAACTAGTGCAACTTCGAGAGACAGGTTTTAATACATCTAATTGACTAATTCTGATCAGATTCAGAAATTCACGTAAAAGCATCCCGCAATCGAGTTTGTAACCTTGAGCATACATATAAAGAGCGCAAATCGACATCAAACTAAGAACCCTAGATGATGAAATTAGCTCACTTACAGAACAAATAGTGAAATGACGTGACAGTTTGCATAGGGGAATGAAATTGCCGTCAGAGTGATCTCAATTCCACATTGGGAAAACAGATTAAGTAGGAGAGTCAAACTGTGGCCCATATGAACAATGGACCCTGATTTAGGCAAATGATTTGTGATGAGTTCGTCATTGCTTACGAACAATTCAATGGAGGGCATGATCGAGAATCGATACGACAAACACAGTACGACGAACGATTTTGGCAGCTGGTGATACAAATTTGTATGTGTGCAATTATAAATACAAACGAGCAGAATGATTCTTGTTTGCCACATTATCCTGTGATCAGCAGCATTTTACATTTCTATATCGCCCGCAAGTCAAATCCCATTTTCCCTCTTTTCCCCTTCTTTTCAGGAACTCGATTTATTTTGACATTTTTCTAATAATAACAAGGGTATTGTTATTTAAACACCCAAAATCCATTTTTTTACACCTTATACGTCACGTATAGGTCTATACGGGGCGTATAGGGGTCTGACACCCGACAACGTTAACAGATCTGACATTTTTGTCTGGCGT
>WOUH02000001.1:1256049-1268101 GCA_009936405.2 Stevia rebaudiana
CTCCCAGTAGAAGATATTAGTTGATTGAGAAACACAATGGAGGTACTAGAGAAGCTCTGTGGACACACAAAGGCATTAGTTGTTGTAGAATCGTATTTACTTTCTATTCACTCACTAAGTCATCTGTTTCGTGAATCTTATGACCCATTTCTATTTATTTGTTACAAAATCGATACATAATACGTTTCATTGGACACAATGACTATCATTATTACATAAATGTTATATACACACACCACATACAAGCCCCTTGCACAATTGAACCGTTAACACATGTGCACTACTAGAAAAAATACGTTTAATGACACGCAAAAGATGACACACATTAATTTAATAACATGCAAACACTTGTGTCATAAAAAAAAGTGTCATAATTTTCATAATACAAAGAATTTATGACACTTATTTATATGTGTCATTCTTTGAGTGACATGAAAAAAGTAAACACCCTAAATATATGGCGTCGTTGCCTAACTTATCTTTATTTTATAATTTTACAAATAAAACCCTAACTCATCATCTTTTCTGATTCCTTCAATCTACGTATCAACGAACAAAGATGAAGAAAAATCAAACCCTACCACCACCGTTGATTCCGACGGGCGGAGGTACCGAAACAGCACCGGCACATCCGACAACCACTTGCGATGGACCTCGCCACTGAACCTACACCAGCCAAAAGGAAGCCGACATTCACAACCGCTCAAGACGAAATTGATTTGTTAAACTAAATCAGTAAATCGTGACATTAGCTGCTCCAAGGCTTTCAATTCGATACTCCGATCGGCGACAGTTTGATTGCGACTTCCTTTAATCCTCCGCCAGCGATTTGACGGTAAATTGAAAAGTTTCTTTTTGATTGCTTTTTGTGTCATTGTGTAATCGAAATTCTCGTGTAATGTCGCCAAAATAGCCATTGATTGACTCAATTGGTTCATGTTTATGCAATTTTAAACTCAATTGTTATGATTTGAATTGGTAGATGCATTTCCACATCTGTTGTTCGTTGTTATGTTTGATTTTAACCTTAAACACTATAACTTTTCAATTTCATGTTTGACATTTGCTTATGTTGTTTTGCAGTTTTAATAGCGATCATCTATATTGAGAATGTTTGGATGTCCTTATGCTATTTAAGTAATATAGAAAACAAATGGTGTATAACTAATTACTCTGCTCTTTGATAATCATATGATATGGTAGTTAGTTTAGGTTACCTCTAAATCAATTTAAAACCATGACATAATGCTATGTGACTTGTTTTGCTAGGTTTTAATATCAAATGATAACTAATTAATCTTTTTATTTTAGGTACATGTGTACTGATTTGGAGTATTGAAGTTATTGATTTAGTTTTAATATATCAAGTGTTGATTAATGGGATCAAAAGGACTCCATCAATGGCATTCCATGTGACAAGGTTTAAGAAATTTCATGGAATTTGAGACAATCCAACTGTGACAATTGTTAAGAATTTGGAAGATTATTTTTAAAAGAAAGGTTCATCAAAGGATGTAAATTTTTTCAGTTGCACAATTCTTGAGACTGCTGTTCAAGGACGGTGTTCCAATGGAAGATGATGAATATATAGAATTGGTAGAACCCCCCAAACTGTTCAAAAGTTGCCCTACATGTTTCCAAATGCTTACAATAACCTTATAATTAGAATGTTTTACACTTTACAATAGTTGAATATGTTTTGTTTTGAACCTATGTAACAGATCTTCTATCATCACCCGAAGATGAAACTTTTAGATTGTGGCAAATTGGACATGATAAATGTCTCAAAGTTTTCACTCATAGCAATTTTGGTGAGTTTGTTATTATATATTTTTTATCATGATTTTTTTCTCATGTTTTGGTGTTAACCAAATGTGGTGTTCTTTTGCAGTGACATGTGTTGAGTTCAATCCAGTGAATGAAAATTGGTTCATCATCAAATCAATTGATGGAAAAATACGAATTTGGGAAATTAGTGGATGCAAAGTTACAGATTGGATTGATAACCGGGAAATCATGACTGCAGCTTGCTATTATCTAAACGAGAAGGTTTTTTTGTTCATTAATTTTTTGCTTATTAATCGTTGTTTTCATAACCAAATTGTCAATTTAACTAGATTGATGCTTACTAATGTCGATATATTTTATCACTGCACAGGTGCATTGTGGGAACATTAGATGGAAACTGTGATTTTGTGACATCTTTGGTACGTGATAGTTTGATACACTCAATTGTTCGATAGATTCCAACGTTTTAAGAAAGATCTAAACTCTCCAATGTTCTTGGAGCTTTTGTTCATTTAATTATTAACAAATAACAATTAATAATATATATTTCTTTTGGAATATTTTTTGGCAGACTTTTGTACTCTCCACACTTGAACCTTGTGAAGATGCAGATTTTATATTTGCTGTCAATTTTAACCTCGAGGATCACAGATTCTATGTTCAAAGTCGTTTTTACCTTAAAGAATTATGGAACGCGTGGCAGGTCTTTTTGAAATTATTTTTTTACTGCTAGCAAGCATATTATATGTTGAACAATTTCTGAATGTTTTTAAAATTAATATTTTTTTATGTTGCATCACAGGGAAAAATGTAGAATTGCTTTGGAGATTTTTAGTTACTTGAAAGAACCAATTAAAGTCCACACGAAAGTAAGTTATTTGCATTGTCAAGTAAAAAATTTGTTCATACTTCATGCTTTGTAGTAGACCATTTTGACATTTACCATCTTTAGGTATTATTATAAAATAGTCAATGGGGATTAGACTTTAGAGACATTTAATTTATCATCTTCTGGTATTATTATAAATTTATACTTCATGCCTTATTTTAATATTTTATTTATCTTACTTTTTTCTCCAGGGGGGATGATGAATATACAGATGCAAATATTGATGTAGTGTGTCGAGATTTGAGACAAGTCTTATTTTTAGGTGACAATTAGTATTATTAGTGTCAAAGAATATACTGACAAACAATTTTTTTATTAACTTTAAAACATATGTAGTTTATCTAAGTTTTGGTTATGAAATGAATTGTTTGGTTTATATGTATTTTATTATAAAATGTATTTGATTTGCTCTAATGTTGGTTATTATGTATCTAGGATAAACTAGAAATTCTACAATTTTTGTTTTGAACAATTTAAACCATGACACGCATTAATGAATGTCGTAAATGTGTGTCATAAAAAGATGACACACAAATGTATGTCATCTTTAATTTATGACACGGGCTCCCTTGACACTCTTTTGCGTGTCATTAAATGCGTGTCATTAAAGGTCATTTTTCTAGTAGTGGTGGCTGGTAATAATGGATTAATGGGTAATACTATCAGGCCGTACAAACCCTACTCAATAGACAGAGGTCTACGCGGGTGCGTTATTGACCTAATCCACACATGACTAGTGGTAATCATGTTCGGGACGATTCGATTGAATTTCAGTGTGTCAGTGCATTTATGGTAATACAAACTTGTGATTATCCGATCAATAATCATTACATTATAGTATTGCGTTCCTGTATACTATGTAAAACGATTTTACATGTGTAAAATAAAAAACTTGTGAACTCATCAGTTTTACGTTGACTTTTCAAAAGTTTATATGTAATCTCATGTACATAGCAAGCCAGAGAGTTGGCTGCATACGTGTTCAAGATGTACACTTGTGTGATAGTGTTACATACTGCTTTCTGTATTTTGTATTCATATGTTATGTATAAGTACACATGCTTCAGCTACTATGTATCAAAATGTATTGTATTGTATCTTGTAAGACATGCTTATGTTAAATGTTATGTTCATGTTTGTGTAATCCGAGTTTTTCTACAAACCGGTGTTCTCGATCATGCAATTACCAACTGACACACAACTCGTAGACTGGCCGAGGGTCGATGTCAGAGGACGGGACGTCACATACTCACATTAAGAGACCAAGAAACTTACGGTAAAATAAATGTGAAAATAATAATAAAGTTTAAAAAAGAAACACAAGTTAGTTCGTTTTTCTTTCCATTATACTAAAAATATTCCTGATTAAGATTTTCCTTAAACATAAATAAATATATATACTAAGGTGACAAGCCTGGTTTAGTAACACTTTTTTACTTATAATAACTAATTTCGGACATGTAAAATTTGTAAGAACATTCACATTAGAGTCTCTATAAATTATGTGAGTGAGTTCTTTATATTATAAAGATTGGTTGAAAGTGGTTGTGAGTAGAGAAATATAAAGAAACTGATGAAACTAGTAAATATAGAGAAACACTGTTTATTAAAGTAAATTGGGGTGAGAAAAAGTAGTGAAAAAAGTAAAAAGTATTATTATTTAATTGAATATGAGAGAAAAAAAGTAGTAGAAAGGTAAAAAATATTATTATTTAATTAAATATAAGAGAGAAAAGATAGTAATTTTTGATGAATTATAAAGAAAAAATAGAGATAGTAAGGTGAATTCTCTTAAAATATCAAAAAAAACCATTCTTACCTTCGTATAGTAACTTGTTTTCCCTTTTCATTTTTTATTTTTTACCAACTCGCTGTTGTCATTCCGAAAGCCCTATTATCCGAGGTTCCAAATCAAGAACCTGTTTTGTTCATCTTCATCATCATCAGTTGATCGCTGAAATGCTCGGTGGATTATACGGAGACCTACCTCCTCCTTCATCGACATCCACAGATGAAGATGCTCATTCCAAAACCCCCAACCCCTCGTCCAATGTTTGGTCCAGCTCCGTTAAAATGGCACCCCCAACTCTCCGCAAACCATCTTCTTCTTCACTCATCCCACCCCCAAAAGCCCTAATTAAACCCCAACAAACCAAATCCAGACCCCCAACAATCACCCCGGTAGCCGATGTCACCACCAGAAGTTCATCATTCCAACCGGCTCTTGTCGGTGTCACATCGTCGGTGGTCGAGGAATACGATCCCGCTAGACCTAACGATTACGAGGAGTACAAGAGGGAACGGAAACGGAAAGCTGCAGAGGCTGAATTGAAGCGGGAAATCGACAGAAGACGTCAGGAAGAAGAAGAAAGGGAGAAAAGAGATAGGGAAATCAAGGGGAAAGAGAGAGAGAAGGATATTAATATCTCTGGTGAAGATGCGTGGAAGAGACGCGCCGCCATGAGTGGAAAGAGGTCACATTCCCCACCTTCTGGTGATGGTGATGATGATGGTGATGGATTTAGTATAGAAAAGTCTGAAACAGGTATCAGAAACTGGAATAATAATATTATTATCGAATTCTGCATCGCTTATTACATTACTTACTAATCATATGATCTGATAACAGGTGGTTTAGGTGTTGGTGCTGGTGGACAGATGACTGCAGCACAGAGAATGATGGCGAAGATGGGATGGAAAGCAGGACAAGGGTTGGGGAAACAGGAGCAGGGGATTACAACTCCATTAATGGCGAAGAAAACCGATAGGCGAGCTGGCGTTATTGTGAATGCAAGTGAGGCTAAACCGCAACCCGAGAAGAAAGCAAGAGGTGTTAACTTCAATGGTCAACCTACGCGTGTCGTTCTTCTTAGGAACATGGTAATCATATTTCAAGATTTTTTTTTTTTTGGAAATAATAGGTTAAGTATAGTGAAACACTGATTATGATCATAGTGTAGACCTGGAAAATAATCGTGTTATATAATAGCATTTTAGTAATTAGCAGTACTGATTGGGTGATAGGGTTAATTGTAATGATAAAAGTTAGACCAAGTTTTGCTTACTTATGTTTATGGTACTAAAAGAAAGAATTATGTTTTTAAGAGGTGAAGGCATTAGTAATTGGTAAATAGGAACAAGTCATTCACATGCCTAAAATAAGCAAATGAAGATGTTAATTTGTTAAGTGAGTATTTGTAAAGGTTGAAGACATGTCCCAGTTGTTGAACAGTATACGGATTTATAGATTTATTTTAATAAACTCTACCTATTTTCAGTTTGTTATATCTTTCTTTTCATGCTCCAAAACAATTAGAAAAAATAAGTAAACCTTGTATTGGGAACTATCTGTAATTGTTTTTCTGTTAATCAAATCAACTTTTCCCATGTTATCAAATGAAGCATAAATATAGATTTTCTAAAATAGATTACATATCTTTTTATAAAGTACTCCTAATCTTTAAACTAAAAAAATCACTTTAACACTTATTTAATAAACTGGAAAGTCCCAAAACATGCATTTTTTTGGTATTATTTTGCTCAATGTCATTCTAAATTAGTTAAAGTGTTAATCAAACAATGTGCGTTGGCATTATTTGGCATTTATGAAACATTAATAAGGTAGATATTAGATAAATACTTTGTTTTTAAGGCTACTACTTGACTTTATGTAATATGATCTTATGTGATTGATGTATGAAATCTTTTATAAATAATCACATACCTAAATACATACATATTCTAGAACAACCATCCAAATAAGATAAATGTAAAACTGCAATAACTTTGAGTGTTGATTATTATTTAAATATGTTTGTAGGTGGGTCCCGGGGAGGTAGATGATGATCTAGAAGGAGAGGTTGCAGAGGAATGCTCAAAATATGGAACCGTGACGAGGGTGTTGATATTTGAAATAACAGAACCCGGTTTTCCAGTTGATGAAGCGGTTAGAATATTTGTGCAATTTGAGAGATCAGAGCAAGCAACAAAAGCACTTGTGGATCTTGAAGGTCGGTTTTTTGGTGGTCGTGTTGTACGAGCTACTTTTTATGATGAACAAAGGTTTAATACCAATCAGTTGGCTCCAGTGACGGGGGAAATCCCTGGTTTTATCTGAAATCTTTTCTTGCATCATATGATTATTAATGATAGAACCTGCATTCTGTAATCCAAATTTTAAACTTCTGATGTTTGGTAAGCAAAAAAAGAAAAAAAGAAACAAAAAATTGGTGTTGCTGTTTTGTACTCTTTAGGTTCAGTCTTTTTTTGGTAATCAAAGTGTAGTGTTTCCTAAATTTGTTGATTTCTGAAAGTCCTTTTTTGTATGGAGACCAGGGTGGTTAAAGCTAAAAGATTCTCTAATATTCTAATTAGAAAAGATTCGTTCAGATTATCCCATGATAGTTTGGTTGTTTTGGATATTTAGTTTGTTTGTTTGTTTTTTTTTTTTTTTTTTTAACGGCGGCGATTGGTCAAGTATCGGGGCGTCAAAGACGAAATCCTTTACCATTTTAACCCAATTTTTGGTGTTTCGAGTTTAGTTGGGTTTGGTAGTTTGTGATTCTTATGATTTTTGTTTTGGAGTTTATGTTTAATCTTTGTCGTTGTATTGTTTAGACTCTTGCTAGTTTCTTTTTTCGTGGTTTGAATTAAAAAAAAAAAAGAAGTTAAAGTGTTTTCTACTTTTATAAAAAAACATATCTCAAAGCTTTGTTAAAATTTATTTACAGTGTACTATGATGGCAAAATATAGATATGGTAACTTTGTATGTGCATTATTACACAGAATAAGTCGCACACAACCCTTAAAATGTGTAATTGTTAAAATATTAATCTGAGATGCAAGTAAAAAGAGAAAAAGCAGTTATGAGATGGAAAAATTAACTCAATTCGTTTGGAAACACTTAATTACAGACAAAAAAAGAGTTGCATACACAACAATTGAACATGACAATTATGCCCCTGACATAATATTATCATGACAGTAATATGGGTTGTAGAAACAATCAAGCCATAAAAATCATGAAAACAAAACAATACAATAAGAAACATGAGACAAGTGTGAATGACAATGAATCTGTAATGATCTCATCCATGTTCACCTTCTTTGTCAACGGTATCTGCAAATTAACACAATATATACATATTAGAGGTGGAAATTTGATTTAAAATATGACCCGGTCGATTTAAGTGCTAAAATAAAAAAACAAGTTGAACACGTGAAACAAATCAAAAGTGACTCAAAATGTACTAAAACTTGTTATATTTATTATTTAATTTTTTTGGGGATTAAGTACAGATAATAGAGAGAACATCATACAGTTTCATTGAGGTATTTCCAGATTTGGCCTTCCGTCAAGTGATTCTATCATTAAATCATCTGGGAACGCGTCAGGATATGTCGCTTTGATCTTTGCTTTTATATTCCTGAAACAAAATCATTTTTTTTTTCATCATATAAATTCTTTATCCCTCAGGCTCTTAAACCTTTGGCGCAAATTTTTCCCATTTTCAATCATAATTATATTGTTTTGTATAATCACCACACACACATACAAATTGCTGAGAAAAAAGACTACAACACATGCATTATTACATACTTTGAATATTTATGGGTACAAATTTGGTAGTTAACTACCAACTGTCAAACTACCTTTGGTGGTATTTAACTAACATAAGTGCCTTCTAAACCACGGGTTCTTTTAACTAACATTTGACCCGCGATATCTTCATATTTGACCAACTAAATACTAACTACAGGATTAATATTAACCTGACATAATATAATGAGTGGATGCTAAGTTTAATTTCCAACAAATTAGGCCCAACTTCATGTTCTTCTCAATTAGGGAAGTGAGAGTTCATTCACAATTTCCTGAATAAATATTTTATTGCTCCACTTATATCTTTGTTTTTGTATAAGAAATGCTTTTATGACCGCTAAATGTACCATTTATGCATTCATTATGTAAGGATACTTGAGAAAGACAACTTAAGCTTGATGTTACATTGTTGTAAAAGTTTTTTTATCATAGAATCATGTAAATACTTTGCAGCAGTTAGTGGAAACGAAATTCAAATTAAAATTTAAAAACCAATTGATGTATCAACAGACATCAAGATAACTTGTCAACCAACCTCAATTTTAGAAATATATAATCAAGGTCAGACTTCATGGACTTCAATCGGCGTGTATTTGTAGAAAGATCAGTGGAAACCTCAGCAAAACACTGCTCTGAATAGTCATTGAAATGAGAAAGGACTGCATTACTGTCCTGCAGACGCCCCAATCTGCAATTGTGTTACAAAAAGAAAGTAAATTGACAATAGATTTCCGAAGAGGATGCTAAATTCACAGCATTGATGAGGAAATGCGGTGAATCATTCAGAAATAGAAGCTATATAGATAACTTTTGATGGTCGATTGTTGAATTGAAGTAGAAAACACTCGATTCAAAATCGGAAAAAAGATAGATCATACATAGTGTGCTGCAATTGCTTCAAGGAATCCAAATCCTGGGTATCGATTAGGGTTTTGAACTCCTGTGAAACCCCTTTTGATGATGCTATAATCGCTTCTTTCTCCATGCCTTTGGTTTGCTCATGGACTTTTGGCAATTTTTCTATCTAGTTTTTAACATGATTATTTCCGAACAATCAGTTGTGAGCAAAACGAAAAAATTAACCAAACCCATGCCAAATTAACTTGAAAAAATCAAACAAAAAATTGAAAAATACATATTAGGTTTGGTTGTGTTTTTTTAATTAAAAAAGAAATCAAACCGAATATATTTGATTTTTGATAAACTTAGAATTGTAATAAAATAAAATAAAATAAAAATTCATGTTAGGGTGACGTATGATATTTATTAAAATACCTTATTAAAGTTAGATTGATTTAAGTAATGTAAACTTTCTTCCTTTTTTTTTTTGTAAAGTAAATTTCATTAGAAAACACCCAAAAAGTGGCCCTTAAAACAAGGACCCCCGGGCCAAAAACAACCGATTACATAACATCCAAAGGATATTTACACCATTTTATCCAATCGAGATTGTTTTATGTTTTGTATCCGGATAAGAAAACATTATCCCGGTTTTTATATAATGTTATTTGACTTTGGGGTGTGTATGGGTAGGTTTGGGTTGTTTTTGTATTTTTTAAATTATCTGGGTTTGGTTATTTTGGTTTTGGGTTTTTGATTTTTAGTTTGGGTTCGGTTATTTCGGTTTTGGGTTTTCGGGTTTGGGTTTTCGGTTTTTAGTTTGGGTTCGGTTTGGGTTTGGTTTTTTTGGTTTTTGTACTTGGGTTGAGTTTGAAAAAATTTTACAACTAAATAAACCTTTAGACAAATAAAAAAAGTCAAAGGTTTATTTGATGAAGATAAAAAGATAAGATTCTCCTATTTATCAAAGGAGAGTCTTTTAATGTTTTTTTTTATCTTTAAATGTGGATTAAATCAAAAGGTATATTCTTCTTTTATATATAGGGTAGTCCTCTATTTTTTCATTCAAGTTTCAATGTGAGATAACATAAAAGCTACATTATCCTTATTTACAAGTAATTCAAAGTTACATTCGGTTTTTTTAGTTTTATTTTAGGCAAACCCAAACCCAACCCAAGCCCGTCGGTTTTTTGAAAAAGTTATACCAAACCCGTCGGTTTTATTTGGGTTCGATTATTTCGGTTTGAATATTTCGGTTTTTGGTTTTGGTTTGGTTTTTTTGGTTTATGCACAGTGTATTGCACACCCCTACAGTTTCAACGGTCGTTCACGAACCATTTGATAAAAACCATGTCTAACTCAAACCGTCGCGGGCTTTTCAAACTTTCTCCTCTGATTGAGCTCGCCTTTGTCCCCATGAACCATAGTCCAGTTTTTAATTAATCCTGAAGCCCAACTCGACCAGGCCCATTGTTATGTTTCTTAGCCCAAGTTATTCCATGCAAACTAACAAGGCTCATGCAAGCCCAAGACCCATCAATGCACGAACCCATCACCCATCTGCCCGGTCAGGACCCGACCCAACCCACCATTCAGAAATCCTAGCCGCCATGGCCTACAGCCGGCGGTCGGCGGCTCAATTCCAGCGAGAAAAATCGACAACCAACCAGGTGAACCATCTTTCCATGGTCGTTTCCGACGTGTGTCATGTAAACCCTCCGCAGCCGCCGCCCCTTCTTGCCGTTTTTTCTGCCAAAAACCTCAAAATCAACATGTAATACTTCCATTAGATCATCCTAACTTGACCACAATATGAAATCAAGCTTTGAGAAGGAGTCTTGGACAAGATTCTGATCGAAAATTAGGAGAGAGAGGGTGACGACCGTGAGAGAGTAGAGAGAATTTTCTCTCTCACCTTTAGGTGTTTGTAGCGAAAATGGACAAATGAATTTCCTTTGATTTCAGCTGTTGTCTGATGTGTATGCTCCTTAATTAATATTACATTATTACCATAACCTTAATACGATGGTTGAGATTTTGTTTTGACGTTTACTTGCAATCGACTATACATACCTAATATGTTATGGTGTTATTTTGTGAATGGCTGTTTGACAGTTTTCTGGATATTAATTTGCCTTGGTTTGATTGTTCTACGATAACTAGAATACATTTGATTGTTGGTGATAACCTAAACTAATATTAGCAAACCTTAATACGATTACTTTTTATTGTATGTAATATGTTATGGTTTGATTTGTGTTTGACTTTTTGATAGCCTCCTGTATGTTATCGCCATACCTTCACATGCTAATTCGTGATAATGTGATTTTTTAGTTTATTTTTGTGATTTCAACTACTTCTTAAATCTATTAGTAATCTCTTAATTGTATTTTAAACCGAAATGTTGAATAACTTTGTTTAAGTTTAGATATGTAGCAACTCATGTAGCTGCCGATATAGTTGGAAACGTTTTCATTTGCACAAGGCTTGCCATTTTGTAATTTGCATAATGTTAACAAATGATGGTTGATAGTGCTAATGATGGTTTAGGTGAAACAAGGGATTTTTAATTTTAAACACTTGGACTTTGGACATTTGACATTAGGATTTAGATGCAAATCAGAATAAGACTATCTGGTATGTCCGGTATGGGGGGCGTTTCGGCCGTCGACGACGCCCCATAACGCCGCAAACACCGCCCCTGCCCGGCGTTACGGGGGCGTTATGCGTGTATCCGTTGCGGTGAAGCAGCCGTTGTGGAAGAAAAAGTTACCGTTGGTTTCCAAAAAACGACCGTTGGAGGCTTTGAATAAATTTTGTTTTTTAACTTTTTATATAAATACCTACTCAATCCCACTCAATTCTCTCCCTCACTCTTTCTACTCTCTCTATTTTTATAAAACTTTTACAAGTTTTTATAAACTTTCTCTCC
>WOUH02000001.1:1268201-1280258 GCA_009936405.2 Stevia rebaudiana
AAAAGAACGACAACGTGAGCGAGAACGAGCGCAAGACATGAAAATACTTATGTCTAACGTCGACCACTTAGAAGGCACCGACCTCGAACTTGTCTTGGCGGAGAAGGCTAGGATTCGGACAAAATATGGAAAATAGAAAAAAAAAGTTTAGTGTTTTTATGTTTATTTATTAATGTGTTGTTTTTTATTTTTTAAATTATGTAACTTTATATTATTTATGTATGGTTTTATTTTTTTGTAAATGTTTTTTACTTTTAATAATAATATAAATAAAAAGAAAATCAATATATTAAAGCAAAAAGACATTTTCTCATTAGCGGCAGAGAATTACGCAGACCCATAAACGGAAACTTTGAAATATCATTCTCCGTACTCAGGTATTCAAACCCTAGTTTCTTTATCTGATTCGTATCCTCATCTGCTCCCTATAGCTGCAATGGTTTATAATCTTCAATCTAAATCATCCTTCTGGACTAATTTATAACAACAGGTTCGATTTTGCTTGCGAATTGAATGATTTGTCAAAATATTCTTATGGGTGTTAGGTTCAGGGAGAATTTATTTGATTATTTCACCTCACTTTGTTAGCTGTTGAGTTGACTTGAAATAGTTGCTTCTGTATCTCGTATCTTCTGCAAATTAGGTGAAGAATTCTACTTAGATTCTAATAATTCAGTGGTATGTTGGGAGGATAAGTTTTGTTTTTTAATGCGGTAGGATTCTTTAAGATAATCAATTCTCCAAACATCATATAACATTTTTTAGATCAAATGAGGTCTGAAGTATCTGAATTGTTGAGTTGCTAGCTGAACTATACAAAGTAATCTGTGATTAAAGATTCTGTTTTCTGTTTTCAGTGGGTTCTTTGATTGTGGACATAGTTTAATCGTGCTTTTACTGTAATAGAATATTATAAGTTAACGGATGTGTTTCTTGATGCTGAATTGCTGACATTAGTTATTGTGATTCCAGATTCAAGTTCACCAAATCTGTGGTTGACTCAACATCATGTCCTCTTCTGCTCCTGAGATTTCTGGTATTTTTCATGATTTTTTCAATATTTATTCTGATTTTATTATCTTATACAGTTAAGATTCTTGTTCCTTTTATCTTGCTAATTTCATATTGCTTCATAAGGTTTTCTTCATTGTTGCAATTGGATTTAATGTGCGTTAGTGTAATTGCTCCATGAGGTTTTTAAAACTTTGGCATATTAGTTTTTTCAAAATGCCAGAAGATAATAAATCGTATGGCATGTAACCGAACGCGACCCATGCACTTGATGAGAACGTTGTGAAGCAAGTAAGTTAATACCTAATATTAAAGATTTCAAAGAGTGAATTAAAATATAAATGGCAAACTTAAATGCCTTAGTTAAAACAAGTAATCATTTTGCGCGGGTTGATCCACAAACACTTTTTTTTTTCACTTGTTAATATTCTCTATAAACAATTAATGCATTAAATATGATTAACAAAAGTATATTGGTCGTTTAATAATCCAAATGCTCGAATTGAACAAAGTAATTTAGGGAGATAGTAAACATACTAACAAACAAACAGATAATGCATTAAATATGATTAACAAAGTATAGTAGTACAATAATAATCTAAATGCTTGAATAAAGTAATTTAGTGAGATAGTAAACAAATAAACAAACTTATCTACTATAATCCCACTCATAGGAGAGGGGTTTGTAGTGTTTGGAGAGGGTGTGACGGAGGCAAACCTTGGCTCCAAAATCTTATTTTTTTGATTTAATATGCGTTTAAATCACAGTTTAGGCATCATTAAACTTGTTTATTAGTCTAATCATATCACCCGTTTTAAATTTAGCTAAATTATTATATCTGACCTGCTTGAGATTATTAACCCAATAGAAATTGCCACCTTTTGTTACATACTTTTTGCTCATTGCGTGTAATCATTAATGGTTTTGTAAACAAACAGATAGTAGTCAAAGTGAGATGGGGCAAAGTCAAACAGATGGTCAAACTCAGTCTTCACCAACTGCAACTGCAACTGCAACTGGCGTTTCTCATCCTCCAAACATCCAATATCCGACTTTGGTATCTCTTTGAAGTTGCTGAAATGTCATTATACAATCCTATCCTTAATTTGTTCTTAAATTGCCCTCATTTGGTAACATTTGCCTTTTTTTCCAACTTTTTTTTTAATAAAATAATAATGTTGTGATTTCGAAAAGACTATAATAATATGGTATTCAAGTTAGAAAAAAAAAAAACTTCTTAAATGATTTGAAGCTTCAACCTCATGTAGGTTTAATAGTTTGTTTCTGTTGAAATGATTTTTTTTAAAACTTTTTTTTAATATGTGATTTCAGGGGCAAGCAGCTTATCCTTACCAAGATCCTTACTACAGGAGTCTGTATAATTCATATGAAACACAACCATATCCAACACATCCGTATCCGCTGCAACCTATGGTATCCTTTTCATAATAAGATCAGAAATGGGCGGGCCAATGATGGGTCAAATGGGTTCTGGCTGACCCAATACACTTTTAGTCTTTGTAGAATAGTAACCAAGTTTCCAATAAAATCACTCAATAGTTCCAATCATGTGTAATATTCTAAAAATATTCAAAAAATTCTAATTAATCGAGGCAAATGAAACATATATGTATGTTTGTTAAAATTTAGTAAATATTTTTCATCAATTGACTTAAATTTAACAATCATGAAACTTTGTTATTGTTACGTGAATTTGTTTTGCTTAAGTATTTCCTTATTCGTTTAGCTAATTGTCATAAAATCTCAGTTATTAGTAACCAAGATTAATATATGATTCATATGCCTCAATTATTTTTTATAAAATTGAATATTTTTAAAAAAGTTGCATAGGATTGGAACACATATTAAAAGTTGAGTGACTTTAGACACACAAAAGTTTGAGTGAAATAAACACCTATTTATAACAAACAAACAAACCCTACCCAGTATATTCCCACAAATAAACACCTATTTATAATTACCAGAATTAACTAATTTTTGCAATTGCAATTAAAGTGATAATGCTTAGTTTGGAATACAATCTGGATACACCGCTCTTAAAATTATTTATTTTTTTGCCAAAACAGATTATTTTACTATAGATGATCAATTTCATCTAAACTACTGATAATCAGATATTTAGTTTGCAAAGTCAACCAAACATCCCTTAGTAGGTTGTATGCTTCAAAATAAACTCTAATTTTCGACCCGTTTGACAACTTTTAGGTATTTTACCCGTTTGACCTATTAGATATAAAGTTTGACCACAAATCAAGCCTTTCACTCGTAAAATTGGTTGAAATGCAAATTTATATATTTTTTTATTCAGTTGATGGGTGGTGTTGGTGTTCCTCTGCCATCAGATACAGTTGAGGAACCTGTTTTTGTGAATGCTAAACAATATCATGGCATCTTGAGGCGAAGACAATGTCGCGCGAAAGCTGAATCCGAAAATAAAGCTCGCAAGTCTAGAAAGGTATTATTGATACACCTTGTGTTATTAACTTATTATGCTGAATTAGGGTTTAAGTTTTAAAAATTTGGGAAGTTATTAATGTCTGGGGATCAAATTGGACTCGTTAATGACCCACATCAACCCATTTAATATAACTTTTTGTATATAAATATAATGGACAATACTCTGCATTCTAATATATAACACCATTTTTATCGAGACCGACTCTAGATTTATAGAAGTAAAGAACGTACCAGTTAATGACAATTTAACTTGAATATTAATTTGCCTAATATTCATTAACATTGCCATCAAGGTTAAATGTCAAAACTATAATTATTACCTTATTCATCTTAGAGCGTTACTATATTACTGTTCACATTAGTGGATTAGATATTACTAAGTTATATAAATATGAAATAATCCAAATTATGGTATTAAATTGCCTCAATGTGTAAGATAAGTTTTATGTATTAAACACTGTCGAATACCTAGATATTTTCATTATTTATGCGTGTGTTGTTCGGTTGCGTGCCACTTTGGCCTGACATTAAACAGCTTATATATATATTATATATAATATTCAGGTTTAATATCAGCCACACATGTGTTAATAATTAAATAACACATGTGGTCCAGATTTAGTTAATTGGTTTACACGATAAGGAGTGGTTCACATAATAACACCCCCTATATATATATATTATTACGGGAAAACAAAAAGAACATTAAAAAGACAAGAAAAAGATATTTATTAAACATCGTGGATTCTCTCTAGGTATCACCAGAGGTGGCAAGTGGGCGGGTATGGATAATGGATCAAAATAGATTATGGTTGAACAATATATATCTGTATGTTTCTTTGGAAATTATTAATAAAAAGTTTTGGACTTAAATATTATATTAAAAACCTTATATCTGCAATATTAATTAACCTTTTGAATTAATATATTATAAACTTTAGACAACTTTCGACCCGCTTATTATAAACTATTTTTTTTGTTTACATGTTTGCCACCTCATAGGTCACTTGTAAAACATGAAACCTAGTGGTCATTTCTTTCTGTCCTTTTCTAACTTTGTATATACTAATTATCTACAAAAACTAAATTAGTTTTTGTTTAAGTTTATATTAAGGGGCTTTTAATTAATGTTGACATTTTAGCTATTACACTTGAAACCAAGGTTGTAGAAATCGCTATTCGGGGCGGTGGTGGGGACTAGGGATTAATCAGATTGGAATTTTCATATATAAATTTTCAAATTATATATATATATATTATACACACAAAATTCATATGTAATTCGTAATAATAACTATATTTTTTCAAATAATTCATTGATTTTGATCAATTTTGATAAGTTTCAACCAAATTTGGCATATTTTGACCAGAACTACCAATTTTAATTGATTTCGAGTCAAAATTTGGTCAATTTTGACTAATTTTCGGCTTAAAACAAAAAAAAAAAAGTTTGACTAGGGTCGATTTGACCGACTATCGACTAGGATTAACTAAAAGTTACAAGGTATTCAGCCGACTAGCGATTAGTTGCCGATTAATCGTCCGATTTTTACAACAATGCTTAAAACGCCCCATTTTTAGGTAGACTTATTATGAAAATAACTAACATTTTGTGAAATTTTAGCAGCCATATTTGCACGAATCACGACACTTACACGCACTTAGACGAAACAGAGGTTGCGGTGGTCGGTTTGAGAAAAAAGATAAGCAACAAAAGGAGACGGGTTCTGATGAGAATTCTCAGTCACAGTCACAGTCACAGCCACAGTTACAGGTGAAAGATATCAATTTGAATTCAGATAAAAACTAGAAAAGAGAGAGATGTTTGGATATCATCTGCAGTAGTTGGTACTTTTTTAGCTTGTTTGATGTTAATATTTTATAAAAGTGTTCACTATGTCATCTTTCATATCCTGGATTTGTTTTTCTACTTTTGACCGCTGTTTGTTATTGCGTTTTCGAGGTTTTTTTTGTGCTTTTGTAGGTTCTGTTAGTGTTCAAGTATGTTGATGTTGTTGGTGATATGTGTAATAAGTTGAAGGGGATTTATTTTATATTTGTACAACTATTAATATGCTAAAAAGGTGATAGGTGAAGCTAGAAACAGACTTTTGGGTGGTATATTTGAAGTTATAATACTAGTGATTGAATTTGCAATAACGAAATTGAAACAAAGGAATCTTTTTTTTTTTTTTTTTTTTTTAATTTACCTTTTAATATATTTATCGACCAAATAATAAACCCACTCTACTCTTTTTAAATTAAACTCAACATTCACACATTAATCACTTGGCTGCTTGTGTGGTGCCTACATTACACTTCTTTTACCAACTCATAAGTCATAACCACTACTATACATTGGCCTAAAGAGGGGAAACAATATACAAATAACTAAGAGTAAAAATGAACACACCAAGTATAATAATAAACAACTTAGTTAACTATGAACAAATAAATTCTATTTAAAAATCAAGCAAACATATCAAGTAAAAATCCCACTACAATCGTAAGGTAAGATCTAAGAGGATGAAATGCAGACAGGTATGTATCCCTCAGTATGCTTCCAAAGAACATGGCTTTCAAGGCTATCCCGGTTAATCTGACGAGAAACACCATCATAAGCCTTTTCAAGGTCAATGTACATATTAAATGTAATTTGTTGATGTATACCTTAACTACATGTCATAATTACTACGACTATTTATAGAAAGGTTTAAAAATTATTTGCATTGTAGTTAATTTTCAGAATCTCACATCAATGATCCAATGTGTATATCTTAAAAAACCATAAAAAACAAGCATAGTTGTTTCAAGATAACTAAAACGACCTTTATAATGGTGTTCTTAGATGAGTCCGTCATGATGACGACACACCTGAAACGCGTCCCTCTATAAGTTGGTCCAAATAGTGAATCCACGTAGAAGCAATAAGGAAAAAAACCTAGGTTCAAACTCTTTCTTACTTTGTAAAGTGAATGATATTATGCAGAATGATTACATGCGTAAATATTTATGAAATACACAAGAGTGATTACTAATTAGAGTTTGAAAAAAAAAAGTAAAATCAGACACATTTTTATTAATCCTTTCAACCACTATTAATTTTCTATTATTTAGAATACAAACCACTTTTTACGCTTCTAAAGGATGTGGTATACCTGTGTGAGTAAGAGAGACGTGAAAATAAAGTGTCTGCAAAGTTGCAAATGCATGAGTCATGTGAGACTTTCATAGAAGGGTGATATACTCATGTGAGTGAGAGCGGTGTGAGAATTAAAAGAGATCTCATACACAATTCAGAAATCTATTCAAATCCGATTGAAATGCTAAACCTACAATTCTCTATGAAAACATGATTTAGAAAAATAGATTATTTTACAAGTTCAAACTAACAATCGAATCTTCTATCAAAATATAATATTTGATTTTACATTCTTATGTTCTTTACTAAAATTCATTATAACATCAAATTACATAATCATACACACCTTAACTATACAACCACTTCAATTATCTATCAATAAAAAAATAGATTCATATTTCTTCACTCATTTCCACATGAATCAAATGACCTGCAAGTTCAAGTTGTGATGAAGGAAGCAATCTTCCCGCATATAAACTCTTTACAATCCAATTAAAAGGCATCATAGGAACTTTTTGCTCTAATGCACATTGTTTCAAATGACGTGAAATACCGTTTTCGTCCTCCACAACAATAACCCCCGTGGACGCCTTTTTAGCATCAAGACTTTTGGTCAACCAATGAAATGTTTTGAAAACCGACCCGCCTCCATGTTTTATAACTTTTGCCAATTTGCTGCAGAAATCAGGTTTTCCATGAAGCATAATTGCAGTGTCATCAAACATAAAACGGTTGCGATTTTCAGTTGCATGATTGTTTAATATCTTGTACTTCTGATGTGGTAAAATCATACCTTCATTAACTGAATCAAACAACCATGTTACTTTAAGAATAACTGCATTAACTGCACATCCATATAGGAACTTGGTTGTTAGTAGCTTTTTGGAACACAAAATAATAAGAGGAATCTTTGAGAATCTTTTTCTTTTGGATGTTGAAGAAGGTATATCTTCAAAAACCATACCACCATTTTTCTCAATTATAATCTTGATTTGTTTGTGTTTTTTGATAGAAAAACCTGTAATTAAGAACGTTATATCTTCGAATAATGTCTTGTTATCTTCGTCACGTGGTTTTTTTACTTCATGAGGTTTAGATTTACTTCTTGTTAACCGTTTAACGATTCTGCTTGCAACTAATGGATCTTTAAATCTGGTTTGTGGGGAAATTTTGAACTTTTTTACCTGCGGATAACTAATTTTCGTTTCTGAGAAACGGACACGTTTTCTTCTTGGAACTATAGATTCTACCTTTCGGGTCTCCGTTTGACTAGTCAACTCAGTATCTACTTTTGCGGTTGGATTATGTTCAATCGACGATGATCTGGCACGCGTGTGTTCTTTGTCCAAATATGGATCACACGTAGAATAAAGCATGCTGTAACTTTTTAGGGATGCCACCTGGCGGCGTATAATGGGTGAACTCTCACCGCTAACTTGTAAATTATCCAAAATAGGTTGAACTGTGGGGACCACATGGTTTTCAAGATTCTGAGATATGACAGCTTCTGAAGTAAAGCTGCAAGGAACAACAGAACACAAAGGGTCCATTGGGGAGCAAGTAGGAGTAGGAGAAACTGCCACGTGATCAGAAATTAAATCGCGATTGTTTATCGCTTTCTCATACGTGTGTTGAGTGGGTATATTTGATTGAGAAACAGTTTTGTCATTATCGCGTCTCAGCACGCAGGAACTCATGTCTGGAACAATATCAGCAGATTCTGAGAGATAACTTGTTTCATTAGCAAATAGATTTCTTTCAGATTTATCATTTGCAACTGCAGGAACGCTTACATCATTCTGAAGAAAAAAGAATTAATAACCTCGTTCAGTTTACTTTTAAATAATTAGTTGGGTAATAAAGTATAAAAAGTAACATGTTTACGATTTTTTTAACGCTTCCGTTAAATTAGCGTGACATGGCCAAAATACCCTGTGAGCTTTTGAAAAGTCAAAGTTGACCCGCTTAATCCCAGTTATTGACCCGCTTAGTCGGGTCAGTATATATTAGATCAGTATGGATCACATAATACACACCTTTGATGTCCAACCACCAAACCAACGGCTTTGAAATCTATCTACAACCAAATTTGTCATCGTATCTTCTCTTTCTATAACAGAAAAAAATTCAAAAATCAAAATTATAATACTATAAAAAACAGCAAGCTCATTAACCCAAAAGTAGAAGAAAATAAATTAAGGCAAAACACTACCATTAGATCTTAAAATGGTTTGAGGTGATTTCAGATCGCCACTTGGAAAACACTCCCTCTGCAAATCATCATGAATTGTTTATTTATTTATTTTTAAATTCAACAGGTAACTTAATAGTTAATACACTGTACTAAATCTGATTAGAATTGTCAAAGATTTAATTCACCTCTGTTGCATGAAATTCAGTTTGCTCAACCGAACAATTAAACACAGGATCAGCATCACATGCCAGATCAGCATTCTCTGTACCTAATAATGCACAATCAACATGTTCCTCGTGTGTAACGGTTTCAAAAGCTTTTAATATAGAGTCCTTTGATGATATCTTATCATTGTCAACCTGTTGATACTGTTTTGAAGAAATGGAACAAAAATCGCCTTTTGGGTCATTAAAGTCATTTGACTTGTGTTTCGCATTAGATGTATAAATTTCAGAAGCAAAACTATCATTAACATGAGATACGGAACCGTAACCACTCAAATCATCATGACTTGTTACAGTTAACCCCACATCGTCATACGCGTCTGTCATGGTCAAATAATCCAAATCTGAAAGATCGTCACAGTCAAAGTCAAAGTCAATGTTTTCCTCAAATGAGCTACTGAGATTCTGTTTGAAATTCTCCAAACGCGCTTGTTTTACGCGTACTGCAGCTTCGAGCACAGATGTAGCAGTAAGTTCATCTTTTAACGCCTCGTGTATTGTTAATGCTTCTGATGCAGCAACAGCTAGTTCGATTGCATCACTGATATCCAATTTAGGGTTTACCACCTTTTTGAATCTGGGAATTTTGGGAACTGTAATTCCCAAATTGCCCTTTTGTTGACTTGGAACCATATAAGCTTTATCCTCCTCTGAAATAACTTTAGCTTCTGGCTGCTTAAATTCTGATGTATCTAGAGATTTAATCAAAGTTGGATTTCGTGAATACTGAGATTCATCATTTGAGGTTGAGGATAGATGAAGATGAAACTGAACTTCATGCTGGAAATTAAAATAAAATCATTTTAAAAAGTAGTAACGAAAAAAACTGATGCAAGGTCAATGCAATCAAGTTTGAATTTTCAATTAGTTAAAACAATTCTTTGGGTTTATCTCATTTTATGTTTATCTTTGTTTTAGTTAGTTATTATCCTATTTGTTTGGAATTTATAAATATTGTTTCTTTAGTTTGAAAACGGGAGTTTATCTTCGTTTATGAACTAATAATAGAACCTATTTGGGGTTTTGAAGCTTCTATGATTACATAGATCTTTTAAGCCATTTGGTGGCGTATAAAATGACATCAAAAACACAGAATAAGAAATGGTGAACAGAGAAGTAGGTAGCATAAAACATGATTCTATACGCGTTTAAATATCTAATTTAGGCGTATAACGTGATCAAAGATTTAAATGTTTGATGAGAATATTAATGTGCAGTTTGTATAACTGAAAACTTACAGTGCTAGAACATGAAGGAAAAATCATTGGCGAATTGTCCTCACCAGATAAAAATAAACGGAGGCTCTTATTCGTGCCATCATTTGATGAGTTTCTATTTTCGCTGGTACTGATGCTTTGTTGAACACGCCCATTTTTCTAATTATAGAAATAAGAAAACTCTAATTAGACATGTGCATTGAAATAGTAATCAAAGAGCTTAATGTATGCAAAGAGGAACAAAATTAATCATATAACAAAACAACGATGCAAAATTAATCTTTCTAGTTCTTGTAGGTGTCTTTCTCTTGCAAAATTGTAGCCAGATCATGTTACACTATTAGGAAAAAAGAGTATACATATATTCCACAGTAGAACAATTACTAAGGAATTCTAAGCAAGATATATGGCAATGAGGGAGAAAAAAAAAAGTTTATCTAAGAAATAAACTGATTGGATGATGACTGAGTGTCCTTATGTGGCTTCTTCCAATAATGTGATTTGGTCATGATAGCAACCTATTTATCTCATGAGATAGACTAAAATTTTGTGAGTATGATTGTTTGTTTTAAATCAATAGACTTTAACCTGTATTATAATAAATTGGTAACATACAAGTGAAATTAAGAAGATAATGCAAAAAAAAACAAAGCATCCTACCTCACCAGAAAGACATTCAACTGCTTGACTGTTTATCGTGGAAAGCTGAAGCCACGCAGGAAGCCATGCCTCCTCCTGTAATAACATATCATATCCAGATTATAATAAATTATAAACTATCACCAGAGTATCGGAATCATAAATCAGTGATTCGAGTTCTTGATTGATTCATCTAACCATGGTTACACGACATACCTCGGAGAAGTGAGGAGGACGAAACCCTAATAAGCTCCCCATTCGACCTTCGCGCCAGTATTTTCAGGCTTCTACCTTCGGTTGGAATAAGTAGATTTCAACATTTACCCTGGCTGTTTTATACCAGATTTACGCACTTGATTTAATTACCGCATTCGGACCTTGGATTGGGTAAATCTGATTAAATCATACATTCTTTTTTTTTTTAACCGTTTAGCATCAATCACATATTTGACTTGTTCTGATCCAGTAAGTTTTATTCATAATTTTTTTTAACCAAACGGTCTAAATCTTGCTGAATAAGATGTTTTCCTCTTAATAGTCTCATTCAGATGTAAACAAACAACCGCTAACCCTAGAAACATTCATACGTCGAACTCCCTCATACCACGCTACCTGACTCTCTTCCGTGTCATTCTCATACCTCACTTCCCTAGAATAACAATCTTCACTAGCAAAAAAGTATAAGATCATGTTATGGTGGAGGGTATCATCGTTTTTTCCCCCTAATATTTTTTACAAGTTTAACCATTAACACTCCTCCCCCCAAATCGTCATTTGCATCACTCCCCACCAACATCGTCACCACCGCCTTCTATGGTTGCATACCAAAACTCCCACAAACACCAAAAATGGCACGATCGGAACATTTCCAAGTCGTGATCGACGTTGAAGCACTAACATGATATGTATACAAAAAGCTATCATTTGTGTTTAGCATTCGAGTTTTAGCATGATTTAACCGACGATTTAACTAACACCTTCGATTAACTTTTTTCTAGTCGGGATGAGTTTCAATGTCACATTCCACTACGTTTTATTGCAAATCAACGTGGTTCTAAAGCTATAGAACGCCACCATCAAATCTCATATGGAACATTATCTGGTATGTATGTAATGGGTGTTTTTTTAGTTCTATTTTACACAGGTTCACC
>WOUH02000001.1:1309262-1327503 GCA_009936405.2 Stevia rebaudiana
AAGTTCCAATCCGCCTAGTCCCGATTAATCCCTAGGCGGTACCTCGCCGACTGCCTAGCGCCTTCTCCAACATTGCTGATATACTCACCTTTCACACGCGATATCAGTCAACTAGTCTCAACCGGAAAATACAAATCACAAAAAAAAGGATGTAAATGTCGCATAAAGGAATTTAAAAAAATGAAGTATCATATTTACTAAAATAGCATATTAATAAAAAGGAAAAAATGTCATATCAAGGACCACATAATTAAATTCCAATTTTGAGGAATCAAAGTGTGTTGTTTGTGGTGTTGTATTGATATATATATATATATATGCTTTAGGGCATGAGAAGGGTATGGATGATCAGTTTATAAATGAGATGATGGAAGAATGGATAGAGGAAGATGATTATGATGATCAGAGGAAGAAGGGTATAATGGGAAAAAAGGGTTCTAGTAGCGGTGGGCTTTGCCAGGTGGATGACTGCACAAGCGATATGAATCGCGCCAAAACATATCATAAGAGACACAAAGTTTGTGAGTTTCATGCTAAAGCTCCCAGTGTTGTTATTACTGGACGACATCAGCGTTTCTGTCAGCAATGCAGCAGGTAAACTAAAGTCTATATCTTGTAAATAAAATCAATTGATTTTCACAATAAAAATTGTAAATAAAATTTGTGGGTCATTTGGTTAAAATGGGTTGTTTTTATTATAACTATAGATCAGTATGCATAAACTTTGTTTATAGATAGTGATAAAATGTTATAAATTTATAATCATATTTGAAACACTAAATATGTCTTTCTTATCTACTATACACTCTTCCACCAAAAGTGCATTTTAGTTAAAAAAAAAAAAAAAAAAAAAAAACTCCTAAATCAATTTACTTTTTAACTAGAAATGAAATAATATTTAAAAAAGATAAGAAGTTAAGAACCTGTTTTTTTTTTAAATAGCGGTGTCCTTTGCTGCAGGTTTCACGATTTAACTGAATTTGATGATGCCAAAAGGAGTTGTCGTAGGCGCTTAGCTGGCCACAATGAACGCAGGCGCAAAACCTCATATGGAGAAACTTCTGGATAAATAAGGAACAAAATTATTATCTCCAAATAAGACTGTTATTATTATAATTATAATCATTATTATTATTATTATAAGTGATATGATTATATTTATATACAGTAGCTAGGCTCCCTCTCTTCTGTCAATCTTTGTACTTTGTTAACTATGTGTTTCAACAGTTGTACCTAATAATAAGTTAACAGCATTGCTAATAAACACGCGATACAATTATTTATTTATTTCTCTATGAAGACAACCTTATTATCACTAACGCCTAGTTTATATCATAAGAGATTTATCTAGTTGGGTCAACGGTTTGAAACCTGAAAATGGCCGTGTTAACTGAACAGGTTTTTACCTTTATAATTTAATTCTATTTTCTGGTGATTCAAGAACCATCTTTATTAAAAATTTAACACAAATTAATGGTTTGAAATTAAAAAAAAAAGGTTTCTCAAAACCGTAGTTAGCGGTTCAGCCAGAACTTTCATCAAAACTGTCTAAATTAGACTTGATATTACACCATTCAACAGATTGTTAACATTTAATTAGCAGAAGAAGAAACATACCATTCTCTCCTACAAGCATCTGATGCCATTGAAGCTTTCACTGATACAGCAATTAATAATCAAAGGGTAGACTAAAATTACTTATTTACCTTTAAGCTATCAACTATTATCTTAAGAACTCACAATTTCCATCATTAACTGTATGTGGACACTTTCCATAAGCAAATCCAAACACTTTCGGTTGAAATAATACAGCCAAAATTATGGTCTCTAATAATCAATGAGCTATATGCATTTCGGTTGAAATTCTATAAAAATCCCTCTCTAAAAACACAAAAAAAACAAAAACAAAACAAAACAAGGCAAATACATAAAAGATACGAAAATAAGTTAAAAAACTTGGGTAATAAACTAAAAAGGTTTGATAATACATCAGGAGATACATTTTAAAAACCATGGGTAAAAATGTTAAAATAATAATCTTGGGTAAAACTGTCAAAAATGATGCACCGGATTTGGGTTTTAATCGCGTACAATTCCAAGGAGTTTAGCAGCTGCTTCGTATGTAACAATTGCAGCAGCATTTGCAGGGAATGCGCGCGAAACTGTTGGACCTAAACCTGTGTAGCATCCTCTAACTCCAGACCTTCTGTAAATCTAAAATAATAATTTTGTAAACCATTTAGTTTTATTTAATAATCTGTTAAACAAAAATCACATATGCTTCAAGTTTTTTGTTTTTTTTTTTTTAAAAGATCGACCAAGTGATTCTTTTCGCTTTACAAACACCGATATCCATATAGATCTTTCTCAATTAATCAATAATGTGAATATCACGTGGATTATATATATATCTAACCGAGGTAAAAATAGAATCAAATTAGGTTAAAAAAATAAAGCAAATGGTCGATCAAGTTGAAAGTGGCCCAAAGTATATTTTTATTGCAAAATTTATTAAAACCTCTTAAATTTGTTTATTCAAAGACTTATAGATTATTTTTAGTCATATATGACACTCGTAATCCAAGAAAAAATTTAGTGAAAATGTTTAAAGTTTTCCTTAGAGTAAATTGCAGTTTTCGTCCCTGAGCATTGTATAGCCTTGCAGTCCACCCTTAACAGTTTCCATCCCTGAGGTTTCAGTTCTTAGCAAATTTGTCCCTGAGTTTGTTTTCCGTCTACACTTTTGTTAAAAACCCCAACGTGAAGGGCATTTTGGTCAATGTTATGTGTTTTTACTCATAAGAACACCTAGATAAGTAGACAGAAGATTAACTCAGAGAGGAAACTGCTAAGGCGGACTGAAACTGCATGTCTATACAAGCCTCAGGGATGAAAACTGCACTTTACTCTTTTTTTATTTTACTGCTTCGTCGGATTGCAACAATATATAGCACCCAATTGACCCATTGTGAAAATATCTTATCTACTTCAACATTCTGAGCAAAAGCCTCATTTATCTCAAAAGGGAATACAAGATTTAAGATAATAGGTAAAAAATATAGCATCAAAATGAGAATATCTTACCGTTTTTAGCATCTTGAAAGGATTTTTACTTAAATTCTTGTCTGGTGTAGTTTGAATAATAGTTTTTGCGACATCCAGGGGAAGAACAGCAGACCAAAACTGAAATCAAACATTTGGGAAAATGATAAATTAGATACCAAGGGGCAAAAAAGTAATTAAAAAGATATATTCACTTATGATTTTGTTTTGATTATAATGCGTACCGCTATACCACCAAGACCACCACTCACAATTCCAATTCCAACATCAACCAAATTTGTGTTTTCGAATGAAGAATCTTTGAGTTGCGAATGCAAAGAATGCCTCAAATACTCGTATGTACTAAAAAATACAGCATTTCCAATAGATTCCCTTAAAAATGTTGCGACACCTCCCCTAAACAGACCCTTAAACTGGTACAATTATGGCCAATAAGTTCAAAAATTCAATTAGCTAATGATAAAAAAAATAAAAAGACTAAAACTTGTGAATTGATTTTATAGAATATATAAAGTGATAAAAGGTTATATAGACTAGAAAACATATTGTAAATCAAACCCTATGGCCCTTATAATATATTAAGCTTAAGTATACATTTAAACTAACAACCCTCTAATATTTGGGGTCTCAAATATTTCAATGATCATCTAACTTTTTATATTAAAGAAACTTAAAAGGTATTAAATATTAAGCCTCCAATTAATTAATCCATTTGATTCACTTCCTTTCAAACTAACAATTTTATTTCAACCCATTAGAGATAAACTAACCCAAATCGACCCATTTATGAGTAATGGGTCAAGTTTGTTACATGCATTCAAATGATATGACAATTAGTATAAATTCTTACCCCTTCAGTTTTTACAGTCTGAACCGCACAATCAAGAGGACCACTGTACTTATGATAGGCTGGAACCACAGAATCAGTACCTTGAATTTGCATCCTACACTGAAAAAAAATGTGTCACAACAACAATTCAAGAATCACAAAAGATAAAATGAACTTTTTACAAATTTGACCTTGACCAACTCTGATGGACACAATACGAAGCTGATAATGGATCCAGCAAAAGCTGCTGATGGAATTATTATATGGGGCTCCGGCTTTTTGCTAAAATCTCCTCCCTTGAATAAGAAACCTTCAGGTTATATACAAAACAGATAACTTTGGACAACTTAATTAGAAAAAAATAATAAATTTATTATGATTTAAAAACCTGCAGTGCTTGTTTTGTTTGGGAATAAATACCAAAAACAAGTGAACTTTCAATGGCCATTCCCACAAAAGATGGTGTTGCGCCTCGGTACAATCCTCTTACCTGTGAAAACACATATAGGTCGATGTATATACGTGAATATATATATATATATATATAGGAGATGTGTATTATGTGAACCAGCTTTTATCGTGTGAACCAATTAACTACATCTGGACCACATGTGTTATTTAATTATTAACACATGTGTGGCTGATATTAAACCTGAATATTTTAATAACACATGTGTAGTCAGTTGAATTTCCAGATATCATAACATGCAGGATCTTAGTGAACATAGAACTGAGAAGGATGCATTATATAAATAACATTTTGTCCTACATGGGGCATATTCAAATATTTTATGTGAAAGTGGACCAATTTCAGTTCAAATTTACTGATAACAGGTCAAATGGGTAAATTGTAAAGAATGACAACCAAAGGAAACGGTTTGAATGTCATCTTGCATATATGATCATTTGCTTACAACCTCCTAAGTTGGATTATTTAAAAATTATAAATCCCTATATTAAGGTAAACGTTATAGTGATTATATTTAGTATACTACAGTTTTAGAAATAAGATTAAAAAGGCGTTGGCAAGTCAACAAACCCGTTTAAACAGTCATCAAACTTTACCTGTTTCAACCTAATGTCCAATTCACCACCCATTTTTGCCTTTCTGGATTAACTTTTAGGCCCATTTTACCATATAACGCATGTAATCTGATCCAAAATCTTTCTCAACTAGATCTAAATGGTTCACCCACAAATAGTTAACTTACGCACATCCAAGACAATAAAAAGCACAATAATACCATATATATATAGACATAAAAAGTTTATATAAAATAACGGATCAAAAGGTGGTCTAAAATCTAAATTGTCACCACCAACAAGAAACGGTGCCATGATACACATTACACCTACCTTTGATTGACCACAAATAAGTTTATCCACAAAAAAGAAGAATAAACAAGTAGACTGCAGATTAACAATGCACTATAAAACACATCAATTCAAAAGCTGATAATATTTTTTTCAATATATCACGACTTTGACTACTATGAACACTTTTAGTATTATAACTACAATATATTAAGCAAAAAGCATGCAAATTGTATCTATATAATGAAACGACATAGCTTGTATATGAAATTAACAAAAATAAAAAATAAAAAAAAGAGTCTTTAAGCGAGAAGTTAAGGAACATACTCCTTCGGTCTTCAATATCCTAGTTGTACAATGAAATCCACCTCTGTACTTGAGTCCATTAGCTTCTGTATTATGTTTCTGAAGCTTCACCTGACATATATAGATATCATATATGAGAACGATAAAATTCACTCACTAAACGAAACCAACTTTGGTCCAATTCTAATTCATATATAGATATCGAGTTGTTTTATGAAGATCATTATATACTAGAATTTACTTGATTACACAACTAAAGAACGGATATATACTTAAAAGGATTTCATAAGATTCTTCGTTATCTAAATATGAGATATGACAATATCCCAAGTAAGCTGATATAAGCTTATATATGTGAATAGTCACCAGGATTAAAGTATTAAACACACACATGTAGCAAGCATGATGTTAATCCATGGTTGCATGTGCACATTAAGATTTTGAACTCTGAAGCTCTAAGTAAGCTGATATAAGTTTATGAATCGCATCTGTATGCAGTTTAACACTTTTCTTTTTCTCATATGTTACTTGGGTATAACTACTATTAGTCTTATTACATAGAACCATAAAACATTTAGATCACATTTTTTGCAACTTGAAAGTGAATCCAGTTCTTTTGACTTCAGGTCATAGTAATTGGTTTCTACTGTTTGGGTAATAGTTATCTAATTATGTAGCGTCAAACAATAGATCTTGAATAATCGATTAAACTTATCATTCAAAACTTTCCTCGACTATTTACATTTCTTCAAATCATGAGAATTTTGCAAACCCTTAACATCACCATCAAAATGATTGTTAAAACTTAGAGTCACATGAGCAATGTCTTAAAATATCTCCTCAAAAAGGATTCACCGATCAGCAGAAATGGAATTATATGTCTAGACTAAATCAGCTGCAATGGCCAAAATTACCGTCAATTCATCACGTTCTCAACTAAACAAGGTATTTGCCCATTTTTTACATAGATAACGATCATCAACGTCTGACAGAAAAGAACTACGATGATTAGAAATCAAATGTTTTGTTTCTTCCAATACACAAGTTCAATTGATCCAATTAAGTTCTCACTTACAAGTTACAACGAGATTTTCTTACCTTGAATATGAAGTAGCAGATGAACAATGAAAAGAAGTAGATGGAACAAACCTTAACAGTGTCGAAAGGATGACCAACAATCACCATTGAAACACCTGAGACCAATCCTGCTACATAATGCTTGTAACCTGAATTCTCTCCCATCCTGACCTACTTCAATCGCAAACACACTGTACGCATATGCATATATAGTCAATGAAGAACCCTACATGCCATCAGGACAGGGAATTGCAGATCGAGATACGCTTCTGCTAACGAATTAGAGATTAGTTTTCAATCTCTTCTTCTTCGGGATTCCAAATGCACACTCTTTTCTCGGACGCCTAAAATGCTTACGTTTTTCTTCTTTTGCTTTAACAATAATAAAACAATAATAATAATAATAATAATAATAATAATAATAATAATAATAAGAGGTAACTTTATAAAAATGTAAAAACTTTGAATTTTATTCTAATTAAACTCATACCTTTTTTTTCATAATTATGTCACTCATACATTTTTTTTGTTGCAATTATGTCACTTTACTTTGTATAAGTGTTCCAGTCCTATACATTTTACCTATAACATTATGTTATTATGTCATTTCAAATTTTATTTTTTTTAAATTATGGCGATTGATTATTTGAATCAAAATTAAAAAATTAATAATTTTGTAGGAAAAGGTATAATATTAGAACACCCTCTTGAAGTAGAGTGACATAATTAAAACAAAATTAAGTATGAGTATATATATATATGAGTGACCCTAATATTACTCTCCCAGAACCATTTACTGATTCTCACGCCGGAGTCTGATCACATGAGACTCCCTTCCGCGATGAGACTAGACTAACTAGTCGTTCCATCTTAGCGGGTCCATAAAACAAGTAGTGGAGGAGTTTTAGAGTAGCAATGGGCAATCTAACCTACATGTAATGCTAACTCATTATCCAAGGCAAGACTCAAAAACTAATAATAAAAATAAAATTTAGTAATCTCATAATATTAAACAACCTTATTTCATTAATTCTCATATTTATAACATAAACAAATTGAGGGCATAATGCAATATAATTAGTAAATAAACAAATTTTTAAATAATACATTACAACAAACTTTACTAAAATATCCATTACATTATTAAATACTAACCGTACAACAACAAATCACCCATTTTTCATTAAATATTTGTCACAACTTGCTGGGAAAAAGTTTTGCAGAACCCAGACCCGTTTTATCAGGCAGCGATGCTTGTTTCACAAATTTCTTTTCGGCTATAAATTTGGCGAATTTTGAACCTTTTGTATCTTTGATGTCATCATCACGTGGTTTCGATGGCATCAATGCCCATACAGATGAGAGGTGTTCATTTGGTCGATCAAGATCTTCCAAGATGGATAAATCCTTGATGTCTGCAATAAACAATCACATATGTAGGAAATTTTGATTATTACATACAATTTCAACTCAATGTACATGTTACAAAGCACAAGATACAACTAGTTCATGCATGAGGATGAACCTTTTGAGAAGTTGAAAACAGGCTCTAATGCGGCACATGGAATGCTGAAGTTTAAATAAGGTATAACGGTTCCTCCACCGTGCCTCGCATTGCTGCATTAAAGATTTAAAATCGTATTAAATTGAACAAAAAAAATATCATTTAACATTTTAATAGTATCCATGTTTTAATTAATTTCAGGTTCTTTTTTTTATAATCACAATCAACGTCAGTTTATGCGAAAAAGTAGTAGAAACTGAAACCATTCATGTTGAAAGGAAGTTTAAAAGAACATATTAAATTTCACTGTTATCTGTTAAAACACACCATTTTCAAGGTCAAACAAAACTGTAAAAATGATTAAATATTGAACCATAAATAATGCGAAAACCAATGTAAAAAATTCATTTATTTGTGTTTTATCTATGACTCTTACATGACTACAACAATAAATCATTTTTAAGTAATTGTACATGAAAATGCATACACATTTTATTTTGTTCATCCTGTATAATAGATAAAATTTTCAAACAATGCAATACACATGTTTTTAAAGATGTAATATATAACATCATATTTATTCAACACGTGTAACACAATCTCCTAACCTAGTTTATAATAAACAAATATGGTCTTTCTAGAGGTGGCATTTCTGACTCATTTAATTACAAACGGGTCGATATGGGTTACCTTTTATCTCTTAACAGGTCAAACATGTATACTTAAAACAACAGACTAGCAGAAAACTGTCGAATAGGTCGAAAACTTGAAATACCTAAAAACTTGTACTCATATTTGGCACAACATATGAAATATAATGTCAGAATTTCATGATAATTATACCTTGTAACAAGGCTGATCATGTGACCATCTGAGTTAAGAACCGCACCACCGCTACCACCAGGATGAACGGCGGCGGTTGTTTCAATCATTGCGGGTAAATCTCCTTTTCCGGTAGCTTTCTGTGATTTAACTACTTTTGCCACCACTCCAACACAAGTTGATGGAAGAAGATCTGAAAATGCCAAATTTACATGTAAAAATAAGTAAAATGTCCAAAATACCCCGGGCCCGAAGGAGAATATTTGTGTAATAATACATGTAATGTGTAATTGAAAACGTCACGCGATATACACGGGCCCGAAGGAGAATATTTGTGTAATAATACCACAAAATTAACTTTTCAGAGTTAATCACAATATCACATTGATGGTCTCTGTGGTTTGGGTAAAGTAACAGGTATTAAGAAAAAAAAAAACGTAACAAGTTTGTCATTTGTGCTTTACGTATTGTAAAGAGTTCGAGTATTAATACCAAATTCCGTAAACTTTCTATAAAACTAGGGTGAAATGACCAGGGTATTTTGGTCATTTCACCCTAATTCAACGAAATGTTTAACCTTAACACCCAAACTCGTTACAAAATCAAAAGCACAAACCCCAAACTTGTTACTTTTAACCTTTAGTAACAAAACCTGTTACTTTGCCCAAACCACAGGGAACATATGTGTAAATTGTAATCACTTTAAAATTTTTAATAAAGCTGTGAAAGTTATTATTTACCACAACGAGGTCCAAAAAGCCCGTGTCCTGTAACATAAACCTTAGATCCAAGAGAGGGACAAGTGAAATCCATAACAATCGGTTGAAGTTTATCCGGCACAAATTCAAGTTTCAATACCGCGATGTCTAAAGGACCTTTTGAAACATAAACTACACGCGCATCACACCAAACCCAACGATCCAAGTAATCGACACGAACGCGTATACTTTGATGATACATCTTAGATTGACCGGTCAAAGCCTTTGCATCTTCTGTTTCATCTGAAGGGGTAAAAAAGATATTTGACATGGTTTTATTATTATTCTCAATGGTGGTTGTTTTCTTAAACCTCCATGGTTCGAGAAGGTGAGCGTTTGTGAGAATAAGTCCATGTTTGTTGAGTACAATACCAGATGCCCATACGCCATCGTTGATGGTGATTAGACATATAGAAGACGTTGCCAGCTCAGCAGGATTTGGAGGGATTACGCGGGACCCGTGATTGTGTTTTGATGAATCTTTTAATTTGGTTGTGTTAGGTGAGAAGAATCTAGAACATGAGTTTATAATGGCTTCCCATGGGATTACAAGCTGTCATTACAATAAGCGTTTGATATTTAAACCGAAAAACAACTTTAGCATGTTGATGTCAACTTGGGTTCGGTTTTGTTGCTAATAGGTCAAACGGGTAAATTAAAAAAAATAATTAGCCAAAAAGGAAATGGCCAAACGAGTCGAAAGGTTTACTAGCCACCTATTAGATACTAGAATGTTTAGAACCTTTTAAAATGCTTTATTAACTAGAATATATCATTATTTTAATCACGAAAAATGAATTTTAATAATCCAAACTATGACCCATGGCTGATAATAATCCATACCTAGAGTTAGACCAACGATAATTTCAATTTTCACTTTCATTGCCAAGGGCAACCATTGGAGAATAATCATCATAGATTTAGACTTGATTTACACTTGATTTCCACTAGATTTGCATGTATGTTTCTCCTTTTCGTTCACTATCAACATTGTGAGCGAAATCTATAAATCTTTGACGATTATGATACTGGGTTTTCTCTTGACAACAAAAGGGAAAGTTAGGAGTTCCATAGGTTAAACTGCTAATATGAATTATTATATGCGAATAGGTCATCGTTTGGATTATCAGAATCTGATTTGCCTTCCAAAAACTGTAAATGTAATCACATTTAATATAATAACAATAATTTATGAAAAAGTGTTGATAGGTCAAACCCAACTACCCAAGTACACCACCCATAAGCTATCATGTTCAACCCTCTTTACACCATGATCCCAAAATAAATAAACAAGTTTCCTTTTTAGATGCCTAAATGGTGTAGTGATTTTTTTTTTTATTTTAAACATAAAAAAAAATTAATTAGTATTTATAATCACCTGGACTTCAGCACCACTACCCCTCTGTCTGAGGGGCCTTGTAAGAATACCAACAATATCTGATTCTTCTCCAAAAACTGGACTCCCTTCCATTCCTAAAACAAAACAAAAAAAATTATAAAAAATATATAATTTATATTAATAAAAAATGGAAATACTAAAACAAAAAATATAAATATATATAATTTATATTAATAAAAAATGGAAATTACAAATGACCAAGTTTGGCAACGGGTCAGAAAGTTTATACCGTTATACAAATCTTTTATAGTTAACTAGTGTATAAAAAATGTGAAATTTTAATTTTTCATAATTATCAATTTTTTCAACAAAGGATTTAGGAGGGTTTTAGCACTGAAATTACTTCATCGCTTACTTCAGGCGTGTTTGACCATCCTCTAAAGTGAATGTTTCTTATTTACACATTTGACACTTTAGAAATAATACTGGAATAATTCATAACAATATATGTTTGCGCACCAGGAAGACACCGAATATCTGCCATCAGCAATGACGCTTTTTGGGAATTAGGAGGGTAGTAGTTGGAAACATAACCAACTGATATGCTGTAAACACGTCAATTCATGTCATAAGTTACTGAAACAATGTAAGAAATTACAGTAACACTGATATAGAATTTTAAGATAAAGCTTGATAAACTAAAAACACATTTTTATATTATGAAGATTAAACAAGGCATGTATGTGGTTTAAAAATATATATATAAAACAAAGTATTTGTTTGACCACTGTGGCAGAGTAAATTAGCATTTGAGTTGATTACATACATGGTCCCTGTGGTTTGCAAATGGTAACTACTTTGGGTACTAAGGGTTTAAAGTAACAAATTTGGGTTTTATAATTTAATTTTGTAACAAGTTTGGGTACTAAGGCTAACTTCCGTTAACTTTTCTGTTAAATTAGGGTGAAATGGCCAGATTACACTTTGACTTTTTGTATAGTCAAAGTCAATGAAAATTGATAGGGTATTTTGGGCATTTTACCCTATTTTAATAGAAAAGTTATGGAGGTTAGCCTTAATACCCAAACTTGTTACAAAATTGAAAGCATTAAAACCCAAACTTGTTACTTTAAAGTTTACACCCTTGATACACAAACCATAGGGACCATATGTGTAATTAACTCTTAATTTTTTATTCAAATTATAGTTATAGCAATACTTTTAAGCCCAATCGTACGAAACTGAGACAATTATTCTGTTTGTAATTAACTCTTAACTTTTTATTCAAATTATAGCAATACTTTTAAGCCCAGTCCTACGAAATTGAGACAATTATTCTGTTTTAAAACCACTTAAAAATGCAATAAATAAATATATAAATACATAAATAAATAAATAAATAAATAATAACCAAAAAGCATTACCTGTTACAAAAGTGAGCAGGAGATAAGACACCAAATGGAGCACCAATTGCAAGGATAAAATCACCCCTCTTATTTTGGGGTGATGTTTTCAGCTTTGGCAGATCCTACACAAAATTATTTTCCACTAATTCCTGTAAATTATGCAACTGAAACAAAAACAAATAAAAAACGCAGCAAAAAGAAAACTAAAATTCAAGGCAAACAATCACAAATCGCACCTCAAAACTTCTTGAACCAAGTCTCAGTATAGCAATTCGAGTTGCCAACTTTGCATTTAGACTTGAGTCAACCAATTCGAGTTGACTTTTGGTTGTAGAGCGTGGAGCCTGAAATAATCATTTAATACATAAGCATTTGTACAGCTTAAGTTTGCATATGGGCGGGTCAAGTAATGAGTTCAAAATGGGTAATCTATTGTGGATTATAAAGGGATGGATTCGGTTTACCCGTTAAAACTTTTATGACCATTTATTTTCAATTTTTTAAATAGTTAACATACTAACTATAATTGAAGCATGTTATTGACTTGTGGTAGTTCATTTATGTGTAAAGTTATATGATATTATATTTGGGTATGGTGTTTTTTGTTTTTTTATTATACACTTATACTAAATATGATCAAAACAAATATATTATACAAGATTGGTGGAATGTTTGTTAAATACCTCTTTTTTTGTAGGATCAATATACGGTTGTTGACCATCATTATAAGAGGCCAACGACCAACCAACTTCCCAACCATGATCCAATGACCCAGAAGACCCGATTAAAGATTGGAGCGCGACAAATGAAGCTGGAATGTCGAGCTTTAAATTTTGCAATAAACCAAAAGAAATTAGACAATATCTTGCAATGATGATAGCATGAGATACTTAATGAATAAGAAAAGTTTTTTTTCTTTTTTTGTATTAACCTAGAGGTGAAAAAATGAACGGGTTGGGTAACAGATCAAAAAAGATAAACTTTTGTGGGTCGAAAGTCGAAACCCAAAAACTTTCACACATTTTTCAAAACTTTTTAGTGTACAAAAAATACAAAAGTTATATCATTTCAATGATAGTAAGTTATCTTAATAAAATGAATTAGAAAGTTTTAGGCATTACATACACACTTTGCAAGACTTTTAGCATGTTTTCTTTATAGCTTACTCATTTTAACGGTTGCGATTAAACATAATTTAAAGCAACTTTCATGAGGATGAGTATTACATCCGCTACAACTTTTGAACAGTCGTAAATTTGAAGATAAATGATTTGTAATTTTGTTTTGATCTTCAAAGAGTACATCTTTTATTACCACCAACCAGATTTATGAGAAAATAATAAAAATAAATAAATAAATCGTAGCACAAGCATAATGAATCTACCAAAGCTATAAGTTCAGCAGGTAGCCATTGAGTTTCATTGTCATTCGGTGTAGAATGATTCCCCTGAATGTAAATTAAAAAAAAA
The DNA here is from genome assembly GCA_009936405.2 of Stevia rebaudiana. Lineage (NCBI taxonomy): Eukaryota > Viridiplantae > Streptophyta > Magnoliopsida > Asterales > Asteraceae > Stevia > Stevia rebaudiana. The sequence continues at coordinate 1,323,150 of WOUH02000001.1, forward strand.
AGTTATGCAAAAAAAGATACCATTATGCAAAATTATATAAAAAAGCAATGAATAGATGTGGAAAATGGGTCAGGATAAAAAAAGTCAAATGTTTTGTACTTGTGGGAAAGGAGTGGTTCAGTTGGGTTGATCTGAAACATCTTTTTCTCCAAGTACAGACATTTTATAAACAATTAGCATGTTATAGAGGACTGCAAAAAAACAATTTATTTCAGAAATTATGGCAAAAAATAATTCAATTAAAAATTAATCTGGTTTTGAATAAAATGATTTAGAAGGTTATGTGCAGGAAATACAACGTTTAATATATATGAATCGTTCAACTCATTTAAACCATTTCCTTGTTATTTTTTATACTTATTGTTTGATAACAAATACAAAACATAACCTGAAGCAACCCATTTATTAAATGTAAATGATATAAAAGTGTCATCTTTAGCACTTGAAGATATAAAAAGTTATTTTACCTCTACCATTATATCAATCTGCGCACCAGGAATCAACTCTGGTTTGACCTCGTCAGTCTTATAAGAAAAACAGACATAAACGGTTACAAACCAAAAACTCTGTGGCATAAAAAAATAAAAATAAATAAATAATATATAAATCAAAATGTTACCTGAGACAAGTGATCCCTGTGTTCTGATGAAAGAAATGGCTCAACTATTGAAGCAACCGTTAAAACCAATTGCACTGGTTCACTGCATATTTGTTTAGGCAACATGACTCCAGATGATGAAATAGTGGTTTTTCCTGAGCTACATATATAAATAATCAAAATAATGAAAATATTAAATAATAAAAAAAAATAAAGGTTGTGGATATGTCAATTGTAAACTAACACATAAACTAAAGGTGACAGTTTTGACACATTTACTTATGAATGATTACATATAGGTTATAATTGATCTACAATGGTTCAAACAAAACATTTATCCAAACAAATAAACACAACAAATGGATTGAACAGGTGAAAATATCAAATATAGTATTATGAATTTTGTAATTATAATCAATTTTCAAAGAAACAGCTGGTTTATTTCCATCTTAGATGTGCATAAATCCTCCTTAATCCCTTTACATTAGATAAACTTTGATTATATAATAAAAGTCTAGCTTTTGTAATTCTAGTCGACATAATTACAATCTCAAATTCTTAAACGATAATGTTATCGAATCATAATATCATATATCTTATATATTCAATCACCCCCTATGTTTACTTGTTATTAACAAAATTACATATCCATTTACATCACGAAACAAAAACGAAAAACTGAAGGTAATCATGAATTCCTAAAAGTAAGTGCAATTAACTTACATGTAATAATGGAAAGCATGTTTTCTCATCTTTAATCCTTTTGGGTCCTGCCAAATTAGCAAATAATCGGTTTAGAATTTGAGTCGGCATAAAAGGGGGCTTGTTAAGTAGATGAAAGCTCACAGGGCCATGAACTCTGATCATGACAGAAAAATTTCGAGCAACTTGAACAATTTCCGGTACACCCATATTGAGATTTCTAGATTGTTATTTGGAGTTGCGGTGATTTGTCGAGACGAAGGAAGATGATTATCGGGTTACGACTTACGATGTGACCTCTTGATCGGGTAACCGGTACAAGCTACAGCCTCTTCATCTCACACAAAAACATTTCACTCGTATCGACGCCTAAACGAGTCGAGTCGAGTCGAGTCATGGTGTCCTCGAGCTCGGCTTGTTTAGAACCCAGTTGAATCTTTTTGTTTGTTCTAACATACCAAGACGTTGGGTTTGGGCATGGGCTTGATTGGGTTCTCCTAGATAAGTTGAAACTAGCAAGCGATACAATTTGATTACTGGAAAAAACTTTATTTTGCTAATATTTACTTATGTAACTATCTAATATAATAAAGGAGTAACACTTTCAACATTTGTCTAATTGTGCGCTCCTTCATTTGTCACGAGGCACAGTATTACACCCACAATAGCCTTTAACTAAGATTAAAACTCACGTGTTACACGTGGTTGGTAATAAAAATTGAAACAACTCATAAGCCTGTATACTACATGGGTTGGGTATGAATGATATTTTTTAGGTTCTTAATTAACGATTTATGATATTGGGGGAATTTGAATTTGTAAACCGGGTGTAGATTAAAAATAGTCAATGTGATGATCTCTGATCCTGAGAAATTTTGAATCGGTCTCTTAATCTTAGGAAGAAAGAATAAAAAAAATCAAGGATGCATAAACCAAAATAAAAATAATAATATAAAAAAAAGCTACTTGAATTTTTCTCTATCTTCCCAATACAATGACGCATGCCCGTTAAAGGGTGGTTTAGAGAGCCCGTTTTCTCACCCCTTCTAACGAGTTCTTTCGTCATAGCCAATATACGAAGAAGATGAAAAGGGTGACTCATTGGAACTTTAGACCTCTCTTATGTCCCATATTTGTTGTAGCAACAAGTTGGCGCCCACTACAGGGGCTTGATTACTTAGAAACAGTAAATTATTCGTAGTTGATATGCATATACATTTCTAAATTCTATCCATATAAACAGATAGCGTTTTCAGGAGGTTACTTATACACCTCCCCCAGTCCCGCACACCATATTCAATCAGACAAAGTATGAAAAGTTACTAAATTAATATTCAATAAACTCGTATCCCGGCTACATCTCAAGTATCTTTTCCTTTTCAGACAATATAAAACAATGAATAACAATTTTTTAAATACTTTCCATATGAACATGTATCCTTTCGATTTATACTGATATTCATGTACGTTGTTATAAATATTAGTAAACTAATGATATTTGACGTATATGAAGTTTACTAAAAAATAATATATGTATAATGTGTGAGTACTTCTCGCATGGGCCGAGTACTCACAACTCTATAGTCGACCGACCTGTCAGCGGCTAACGACTTCTGCAACATCTTCTTTTAGTGTCTAAGTTTTTTTACAGATATTTTAGTTTCCCTTTTATACTCAATATACATAAGTAAATTTATAAATTGATTCTAAACATTTGATCTTAAATTTCTTCTTGATTATGATCATACCCTTACGCCATGTTTGTTTTTACATGTTTTTCTACATAATTATTATGCGAAATTGACTAAGTAGCGGAGCTCGAGTGACAACCTGTAACATCCGTGAAAATTCGACACTTTGTATTGATCGTTATACATAATGAAAGTCATGTTTTCTATATATATACATATGCTACGGATGTAAAATAATACGCATAAGATAATAATTAGATTTAACAAAACCAAATGATTCGACTCGCATAATTATAATTCATAAAAGAGCAACTTTATACATTAAACTTTATAAAACAAACATGAAAATATATAAGCTTTATAATACAATGAAGGTTTTTATATGAAAAGTTAGTGGTAAAACGTTCCGTGGCCAAAATACAAGAAACGAGACTTTAAACCGACTTAAACATGACAAGGTGTCTTATTTAGAATACTTAAGTTCACAGGGGCCACAGTTGTTAATCCTCCTAATAGTTTCCTATTGGTTGGGCGACCCATCCACGGATCCGTGGATCCCTCCTGCTCCACCCATATAAAATCCACCATTAAAACACCATGAATCTTTATTCGAACCGGATCTCGCTCGAACCTAACCCTAATCAGCAACCATTCGGCTGTAGAAGCAACCCTCGACACCCTCTTCGTCGTCTTCAACCTCTACGAACCCACCCCGACCATCAGATCCAACCAAGAACACGAAGAACAACCCCAAACCTCCATAGAACCGCGAACTGAAACTCGGTCTCGATCTCTTCCATCTCGCGACGTCAATCCGAGGTAAAAACTTCTTTGAGTTCGTTTTCATCAGTATAGTAAAAGCCCTAAACTAATTCGAAGGTTAAACATACAGATTTCTTGATTTAATTCGATTTTGTTCGTGTTCTTCGTTTGAAAAGCAGATCTGCGTCGATCCATAGGTTTAAATGGAATTAAAAACAGACTCATCTTGAATAAACCACTATGGTGCAGTGGTTAAAGCACACGACTGTCATAGCAGGGGCGCGGGTCTGAATCCGCTCACCCCCGCTTTTTAGCCGGTCACCTATTTTCCCCATCCTCTTTTGTTTTTGTTTTAAATACTTAAACGAAAATAAATCATAACTTGCTCATTTCTTATCCATTTTTAACCCATTTTATATCAAAATCTTCGTAATTAAATTTCCTACACAATAAAAATACAATAGAAATTTATTTACGAAATCTCAGAAACAGTATTTTATAAAACAGTCTCGGTTTTATAAAAATAAACACTATTTAATTCATAACTAATTCATTTCTTATCCAAAAATTACCAACTTTATATCAAAATCTTCAGAATTTA
>WOUH02000001.1:1333816-1344958 GCA_009936405.2 Stevia rebaudiana
CTAAACCGCAAGTACCAATTGCGGTTTAACCATTTTCCATTTTTTTATTTTGACTTCACCATTATCCTAATTTTTTTCCTAAAATATACCATTTCAAAAATTTTTTCCAAGTTCAAGAATCTAATTAGGGCTTCGAACTTTATATACCCAATCAGCTAAACTGCAAATTCGAACTTAATAACACAAATTCAAGAAACTGAAATCGAATCAGAACACGAACATCAGTAAACATTAAGAAATCTTTCGAACCTTTTGCTTCAAGGTACAAGAACACCAGTAGATTCTTTGACCCAGTTCAGTCAATGACTCAAAAGAACATCTGAGACTTTCAAGATTCTCTTTCTTGAATGGATGATACAGAGATCAAGAAGAAATGGGAGATCTTGAAAGCATATGTTTGTTTGATAATCATGATAAGTATGAGGATAAAACCTTTTTCACTTCCTAATTGTCAATACCACATTTACTTTGTTAATATTTAAATTAGGAACAAAGGTACATAGAATGGATAAAAAATAGTAGGTGGTACTCATTAAGAAATTTTAGCATTTATATTTTAAAGAGTGTTGTTATATTAACTTTGGTCTAGTTTATCTAATTATGTTATTAGAGAAACTAGACCAACGACAACACACAACCAACACAATAACCTAAAAAACAATAAGAATGAGCAAAATAAGAGAAAATCAAAAGGCCCCAAAACCCAAAATACATACACAAACCCTTTGTTAACTAAAAGAAGAAAAAAATGGAGATTACTTACAATTGAATGCAAGTGCAAGTCTGTCACATATGAGCCAACGAAAATTGGAGGTGAACCAATGGAAAGATATAAGCAAGAAGAAAGAAGATTGTGATCAAATCTTAGGTAATAAGGCAGAAAAGTATTACCCACATGTCTACACTCATAGAGTCATAGGTAGAAACGTAGTTGAACCTGGAACACACGTCCAAATACCATGTGAATAAAACAAATCAAAAATTAAGTGACCAATGGAAACAAAGAACCGTTAACAGCTGTCAAAATGTATATAGTAAAGAATGTTACAATAATGGTGATACCAATCTTATATTAGACCTTTATAGACCAATAAAGGTAAACAAAATTTAAAAACAAAATTTTTAAACAAATTGTTAGGGTGACCTAAAGCCTCAACCCCTTCAATCCTACGACCTCATGCCATCACCTTTACCCTATCTAACACTTAATCCACACACATCCTCGTCGCACACACACCCTCGTCGCACACACACCCATACACAATGGATGAATGATGCTCCGGTTTATGAAGTCGATGGGCTACCCGCTGGGGGAACCACGACTATGCGACGGTGTAGCCGACTAGCCCACGGGAACCGCAACCTAGCTTGAAGACTATACCGTCCACCCTTAAATTTTAACGGGTTTTCATGATGATGTTTTGCCTATATTTTATTCGTATGTCATTAAACATATATCCACTGACCATTTAGTCAAGCCCGCATATAACTATGAGTTAATTACATCGAAGGTGATTATGGATTGGGTCATCAACTTTTAAAAATTACATAAAAGGTCCAACGGTATGAAAGCAAATAATAAGAATAACAGTAAATTAAGTATACATAAAATGATTTAAATACCCCTAACTTACAATAATAAAATACTTTATAACATACCAATAACAATACAACAAGTGGGTGCTATAACCGTAACCAATCAAAACCCCACCTTAAAAGTCCTTTAGCAAAGATCAACCCATTTTGCCCATGATCATCCTTTTTCGCCACCACCGAAGACCATTGTCACCACCACCACTATACCTTTCGCAGGCAAACAAAGACTATGAGCATCCAACAAGTGTCATCTTGGTTTCCCGCAAACTACCAACTCCACCCCTTTCCATCCGATCTTTAATCGTCAGCAGTCAAACAGAGACACCGATGTCGGTGTTTAACGAAGAAGGTGGTGGTGGTTGTCACTGTTCACGATTGGGGCTTTTTCGAATAGATTTAATGGTTACCCACACCTATCAACTACCATTTTGTGCCATATTCAATGATGCCCTAAACCATAGTTGTCAAAGGCGTTAGGCGCACTCAGGGCGCAAAGGTCTCGCCCAGGGCCTAGGCGCAAGGCGTCAAAAAAGCGAGAGCCCGGACAAAAAAAAGCGCACATAAGAGAGAAAAATTGTATTTATATACTGTGTTAAAATATAAGAATTTTTTTAAAAAAATACTAAAGATTAAGACACAATAAAGATATTACATATTTAAATTTCTTAATTTCTCTAGGTTTAAGAGTGATACAGCTAATTTCTAGCCTTAAGTTAATGATCAAATCAAATGATATCCAAAAAAATGTCGGATTTGTTTTAAAAAACAGTTAAAAAAGATAAAGATTGCTTTTTTTTATAAAGCCCATTATATTATGACCCTGCGCTTTAAATAAATCCCAAAATTAATCACGCTTTTGTAAAAAAAACCCAGATTTGCGCCTATGCCTACCAGAGGCGCTTTCTGTGGGCCTGGCTTTTTTTGGGCGCCTAGGCGAGGGCTTTAGGGCTTTTGGCAACTATGAGCGAAATCGAATGAAAATCAATGATATGATTATGTTCTTGGGATTGCTGTTGACAACCAAAGTGAAAGTTGGAATTATCACTGGACAAACTAAAAGTATGGATTATTATCAGCCAATGCGTCATAGTTTGGATTATTAAATCCAGTTTACGTTAATGTTTTTGGTTAAATTGTACTAATACAATGAAAACATTGAGTTGTGTACACAGATCCAAGCTTCCATTGCACAGACATCTCGACGACAACTAGAAGCACTAGGAAAGAAACGAGCAACTACTAAAGTGACAACCTCAGTATTCATGAGAAGATCACAAACAAACACGCGGAATCTACGGGGAAGAAGTAGGAAATCATCTGAACCACAAGGATCCGAGAATGAAGATGATGGTGATAACAATGATGTAGGAAAAGATTCATCTTCTGACGATGAACGCGAACCGTGTACAGAAGTAAGACCTAAAAGACAAAAGAGATGGGGTGGGGTTCGATCTTCACTACCATCAAGTAGTGCTGATGGTGGTGGTGATGACAATGATGTTGAAACACCCAATAGAGAAGTGACGGGTGGTACTTCAGAGATTTTAACGTGGGGTCGAGGTGGCATCAGAAGCCACACACGACATGGCAGTTTAAGCAATAGTGGTGGTAAGAGTTCAAGGAACACTAGGGTTTCTAAGCTCATGGATCATGTTAGAAAATTACCACAAAACAATCACAAGGTAACTTTTGTTTGTGTTGTTATTATTGTTGTTTATAATGTCTTTCCCTTTGTTAGGTTAGTGATTAGAGGTATATGTACTTTTGAATTGGTTGGTTTGGAGATTGTTTTTTATTTCAATGGCTCAAATGGGTAAAATTAGGGATTTGATTGTTACCGTCCCGGTAACGGTGCCAGAAAAGTAGGTACTGGTACCAATACTGAATCTATCGGTACTGGTACGGGTACTCAGTCATGAAATTCGATATTTGTACCATCCCGTACCGGTATCGTTACTGAATTTGTTGAAAAGTGGGTACCGGTACTGAATCTATTGGTACGGTACCGGTACAGGACCAGTACAGTACCGATACTCGGTACCAAATGCTCATCTCTTGGTAAAATAATACATATCTATAAAGAAACGCCGGGTCAGATGTGTTGAAAGTTGCTTAAAGTATATTTTTAATGCCTAAATATTATTTTATTGAAAAAGGTAGATTATCATTGGAATTGTAGTAATCCCTTTTTAACATAAGTTATTACATTAGGTTTTAGACCAAATAACATGCTAGAATCCTATTAATGTTGTACGGGATTCTTGCATTGGTTCATATCTTCATTACGATATTTTTAACAATGCACATGATGTCAAAGTGCACTTTTGATGATAAAATGGTTATTCTTTTCCAGTTGGATATTCATCTGAAGCTCATCTCCTTGGATGAACAAAACATAGCCAACCCGCAACATGTATACCTGTGTTGTAGCCCCACCATGTCAGTTATGCATGTAAGCCAGGTAATATATTCTTCCAATATTTCTTATTTATATATAATTTTTTATTTTTTTATTATTTTTTTGCCTAAAAGGAATTAGAAAATGACACGTGACATCACTCATTCTGGCTTCGTTGGAACCAGCTAGTTGAATTCTACCATCTTAGTTTAAAAAGTTTATTAACTTTAGAGTTTAGCTTTAGGGTTTTGTTTTGGGGTCCCAGAAATAGTAGTTTTAGGGTTTAGGGTTTACGATTTGGCTTTAGGGTTCAACTAAAATGTCTAGCTTTAGGGTTTACAATGTTCAACAAGCTGGTCCCAATGCAACTGGAATGAGTTCAATCGTTGTTCGTTAGAGTTAATATGTTCTTAATCATTTTTAGCCTTTTTAGGCAAAAAAAAAAGTTTTTAGGAAATCATTTCCCTATGTATATATAATTGAGTAGGTGTTTTACTGTGTGTTTCTATTCAGTATGTTGCTCTTGAGAAAGGTTTGCAAGATGATGAAATTGAACTGCTTCTCGTGAAAAGCGATCATTTTGAAGTTGATCCTTTAAAAGTTATTGGTGGTGAACAACTTGAGCCTGTTGTTATAAATCCTTTGACAGATCAGTTGCAACTGCTTCAACAACAAAACCAAACCATGTTGGATATCATACAAAATTCAGCTCAACAAGATCTGGTAATCTCTCTTTAACATGACTTAATTATGGTCATATATTATATATTTGTGGATTGAAGTAGTAAATACCTGTAATTTAGTCTCCGTTTCGTTTGACCAAATCTTATGGTGGCAAATTGGGCAGATGGGGCGGGTTGGTTGGTTGACCACAGTTACCTTTATCCTGTATTTTGTTTAACTGATTTCGCTTTTAAGTTATTTTTGTTTTAACCCGTTTGAGATAAATTGATAAAATACAACCAAATTTGACCCAACTTTTTGTATTATGTTGGTGTGATCACGAGTTGTTCGGTTAGATAGATCTGTCTTCGGTTAGGATAACTAACTTTTCATGGTTTATGGTTTCCTATTTTTTAGATGGATGGTAATTATTGTTAAGTCGTGCTACTAATTCTAAAACCTTTTAAATTTTAATCTGGAAAGATCGAATTATTAGTGAATAATAATATAATATAAGTATTAACACTAACTTTTATAAAAATTTAAAAAATATTTGACAAAACGTGTCGGGTCAACCACCTCTTTTAAAAGCCATTTTTTTAAATTAGTGATTTAACACATCAGTGATAAAAATTAATAAAATCAAATCGACCCATTTGTTAGAATCTTTTTATTTTTATTTAAGGGGTGAATCTGTGGCTGATTATTGGCGTTGTTTTTGTTACCCATATTTTTGAACACCACTCTACTATTGTTTGATGGGAATTTATGATTTCTTAGTTATTATTTTGAGGATTTTTATTCAAAAATATCATTTTGCATATGAAGCTCTACATAACCCTAGCTTTGGGATATGAACTCTCAAAGTCACATCAAACATGGTTTTGTCATTATAAGTTTACACATTGTTTTGCTAATAGCATACTAAATCATCATCATCATCATCATCATCATACTCAGTATATCCCACCTAAAGGTAGGGTTTGAGGAGGGTAAGATGAAAACAAGCCTTACCTCTACCCCGTAGGAATAGAGAGGCTGCTCCGAAAGAGACCCCCGGCTCATTAATAGCATACTAAATATGACATAAAAAAGTAGATTTTTTAATACATTACCAAAAAATGAATTCTTTGAGTCTCACTGTGTTCTTGAAAAATAATTCACAAAAAAGTTGAAATTGTATTTAAAAGAAGAAGATTACGAGTTAAAAACAGTTTTTTCAGAACTTTCAAAATCAAATTGGAGAAACAGAACTTGCACAGAATCAAGTTAAGAACATTATATTATTATTATTTTTATTATTATTATTAATATAATTATAATAATGTAGTATATCGAATGAAATAATCTAGTAGGAATTTTGAGGTGACTTTGACACCCGCAACCCGTTTGACTCATTTTCTTATTGTTTTTACTCATTTGACCCTTTAGACCTAAAACATAATCTGAATCGAAAATTGAAATTGTTGCAAATTTTCATGGAAATATTTGGGTGTTTACTTATAATTGAGTTTGTTTTCAGACTCTTGCTTTCAGGAAGAAACTGTCTAGCTCGTAAAATCAAGTGAAGCAAGAAACAGTGGCGAGTATGTATTCTCGTAAATGTTCAATCGTTTTAGTAGTTAAACAAAGATTGGTTTAAACTTAAATATATTAACAAATTGTCGACATTTACCTATATTTAGCAAAAAAAAATGTTATGTTTAATCTTAGCAGAAATTGTCTACCTATACTTTATTGTAAATTAAGATTAAAATTACATTGGGATACAATGTAGTGATAGAATTTTCAACTTATCTACAATTTTCAGTAGTGTTTTTTGTTGGAGAAAACTGTTTATTTTTTATTTTTATTTGTATTTTTTCTTTTTATGAAGTGCAGTGTAGATGAATTTGCAAGAACCATGGTATTGGTCAAGTCATGTTAGTTAACAATCATGATAGGGTTTAGTCAACGTAAAAAGTCAACCCATTTTAAATACGATTTTTTTTTTTTTTTTTTAAAATTATAAAGGTTCAACCTCTCAATGACCTCTTAAACCAACAGTTTTTACTTAAATTATAACTGGTATCAACCGTTGATTAGATCAATCTAACACTGTAGTGTACGGTACATATATTAAAGCGTTAATCTGAAGGTATCAATACATCATTATAGATAGCACAAGAAAAAGAAAAATTGACAATTAAAGAAAATAAATATTTATTATATATATTAACAGCTTAAATAAGATTCAGTACGTCCCCAGCTTAACGATACTTGCTCCTTGAGTCGCCACTGTACATCCTACGTATATAGAAGAATAAAAAATGTTATCTTTAGTATGTAGTAACAGTTCGAAAAAAAACGTCACTTTTTATTCTGAAAAAGGTATATTTTTGTTCGAAACGTTTAATTTGAAGAACAACGTGATATCTTTAGTTGGAAATTATTTCTAACAACGAAAAACTTAAGAGTATAACTTTGTAATTACTCATCGACCAAGAAATTATAAAGTTTTTTATGGATCGAATCGGATAAAGAAAACCAACTCTAAGTTTTTTACAAGACTGAATTGTGTTTCTGTTGATTTTTCATAAACAAGAGCTTGGTACAAAATAATAATTGAAATAACTTTTAAAACTTGTGCTTAAAACATTATTTTTTTATGACTTTATAGCTTAATGGTATTGCTGTATTGGTGGTGGTTATTCTTCTTAGTCCTTCTCTTTCACCACAAAAGATTAAAAAGTGATATAGGTTCAACTTCATAAAAAAGCTTGATTTGATATTGAGATGGGATCTAGAATTTAAAAGTAGATTAGATGGTATTTTGAAGTAAAAGTTGTATAAAAATTAAAAATAAAAGAGCCAATAAAAAGGTTCATTAGTGTTTAAATCCCTAATCTTCAATTGAGGAAAACAATGCTAGCACCTTCATGACCAAACTCTTCACCAAATATTTTATGAGGTCAACCAAATTTGGATACTTATTTTGTAAAAAAAAAGGGTAAATTACCAATCATAAACAGTGGGAGATCCAGGATTAGTATTGTCAAATCGCTTAGATCCAATACCCTTTGTTGCACTATTACTTCCAGGGTTGAAAACGCTCCTCCATACATTATCCTTACGTGCCGTGGGTGACGTATTTGTTGGAGTCCCTGGTGTCGGTGGGCTAGCGGGAACCGAAAGAGACCCTTGGTTACTGATACTTCCCTCTTCTACATCGACACAACAAAATATGTTACCAAAAGCAAAATGGAGTTTGTATGACAAACCCAATTGTAGATGTTAAAACCATACTATTAGGTTGAAGTATCATTCATTTTGTGATATCGTGTGTCAAATGAGAGGGGTATGAATACCTATTTTATTTACTAAATTTCTTCCAATCAAAGTTACCAACAAGCATTTAGTTCCAAAGTTAAATATAAAATGTTTCATCAAACGTGAAAATGTTTTACGTACGATGACACATGCAACATGTGATGATGATGATATCATATTCTCTTATTCAAAATTGCGTACCTTTACAACTAATTAAAATACATACTGGCCTATAAGTATATCAATAAAAAACTTTTTATAAATTTGTTATGTATTCTTGTCTCTTACGAGTTTTTTTTTTCCTAGCACACAATAAAAAAATTAGTAACTCCGTCATCAATGAGAAAGTATTAGCAGACACAATTAATGATGATATACATCATAAGTTGCAAAAATAAAGGTTAGAATGAACTAATCAATTACATAGAATTCATACATAGATCATCAACATACGAGTAGATACACAATGCAAGCTCGGGGTGCTTGTCACAATGTATACAATGCCTTTTTTAATTGACAAACATGAGTAGGAAATTATGGATCAACATATCCATGACAAGTCTGCCAACATATATGGATCAAAATTATGGATTCCATATCGTTGTTCCATTGCTTTTGAAATTTATAAATAAACACAACCATCCGACAAGTCTGCCAACATATATGTTTACAAAATATTTGAAGTTTAAATTATTATATATTAACATCTCCTTAAAATTTACTCTATTCATCTCGGGCATAAACACACACATATATCACATAATCATTCATATATATATATATTTATATAGAATATCACATGTACATGCAAAAATACAATAATTGATCACCCGGTTTTTTAGATCAAAGGGAACAATTTCTCCTAGCATTTAAAGAGTCAACGCCTTTTAAAAAAGATTTTTAAAGACTCACCTCGGCCCGCGAAGGTGGCTAGTTTACGGAGTTTGCCGAGGCCACGGTTAGGTTGTGGTCCAGCCACAACATCATCCCACATTTGATCAAACAAACCCATTTCGTTTTTTGTTATATATCCAATTTATGTAACTTGTTAATGATGTATGCACTCACATTTAAATAGATGATAGAAGCCAAGGTCCTAAAATGCCTCCTTTTGTCAAGCTTAATCAACAATTATCTTCTAAATATAGTAAGTTCCAAACTTGCTATTTGCGTAAAAGGATTTCTTTCCACCAGTTTTTTCTTAGAATGACAACACATGTACACAATTTGTCAACAATCAAACGTTATTATTTTATACGACTAACTAGCCCGAATCATTTAGCTAGTACATTTATCTCTCAATCAAGTACACTTATGTGTAAACAAACGACGCCAGCTCGCAAGCAATTTAGGATCAACCCGCTAAAGCTTTAATCAAGTTGAGCTCAAAGAAGCCCGAGTCCAAGCTCGAGTGTTTTGTTAATACTCGAATAGCATATGAGCCCTAGCTTGGCTTATTAGCAAATAAGCTCGCAAGCTTAAATGAGTCTATCATTTATATAATTTTACTAATGTACTAAATATATTTTTTATTATCAAACCCGTTAACCTCATTTATCTTAAACTCGTTTATGACATGTTTCAACCATTTTCGATTTAGTAACAACCCGTCAATCCAGTCACACATGTCATGTTCATGTTACGCTACTAAAACCATGTTAGGTTATACTAGAAGTCGTACACAACTGCTACTGAACAATCGTGTTAAATGTCACGTAATTAGCCATAAAAGAGCAACTGTATAGTAAAATGATATCATGATAAACAAATACCAAGAATTAGGTCAAATCTACTTGGGGGACATATGATCATGTTTCCAATTCCCAAAGATTGTTTGGTAATTTTACTTGTACTCTACCTGCTCTAATCATCTAACTTCTTTTCAATCAATTTAAGTGACCCTTGATAATTAAACTTGATACATTAATTAGGAAAACAAGAAAGAAAGCATATGTCCCGCAATGATACACGTCAACAAGATCCTTTTTTTAACCTGTTACCATACATGGTGAAAAAATTGAGTGTATAACACATTGAACAATTACAAACAAGCAAATTAAACTGTTAGTTACACATGCCAAATACAATATCAAGATGCAGTCAAAAGTAAATACAAAATAAATGTTTGGTGAAAACTTCAACAAATATGGGTTTGGGTAACACCGTAACACAACTCTTCACATCACATGAAGTAAATGCAAAATCTTGAAACAAAACTATTGAACCGACATCTACTATCATAACCAGATTATAAATTTAATATAAAAGCAAAATTACCCGATATAACTCGTAAGTAAAAAACAATCCCAAAGCTAAGAATCTGCAAAGTGAAAAAAACAGTTTTAACATTACGTGACACCAATAAAACAGTAATTACACAATATTAATACAAGTGAGTAATAAAATACGGGTAATACTTTATTGTATTTGGTGATATACACATTTACCCGATACGTTTACCTAGTTACCCGATTATACAATATATTTAAACTTTAGATTTATTTAAACTAATTTTGATTCCAAATCCAATTCCTTTAAATTCCAATTGTTTTACCGTTTCAGGATTTTCATGTAACTAGGAAATTATTTATCATCCATCAAATAAAATAATAAAAATTTAACATAAACCAAGTTTAAAAAACAATCCAAAAACACTTTACATGAAACAGAAAAGTAATGTACGGAAGATATACCATCAATTGACCAACCAAATCTGTAAGGAGCCGTTGAAAGCTTTGAAGTCAACAATGCAGAAGCAGTGGCTGTGTGAAATGGAAACAATGATTCCACATCAACACAACTCATCTCTACCGGAGACCTATGTTATTTATAAAAAATTACATCTTGATTTATAAATGTGGGACTCAAAGTTAATTTTCATTTTTCTTTTATGATGATATCTACCTCTAATAAAAGAGTAACATAAATGTCATGTGGCATTCTCTAATTTTTTAAGAGTTTTTTAATTATTTAATTTAACTAAATTAACAATTTGAATTCTTTTATACTTCTTATTCTATTTTAAATTGTAAAATATATTTAAATTTCAAAATCATTTTAATTTGTTATTATCTAATTAAATATTTATATTATTTATTTAAAAAAGTAAACTGCATTTTTTATCCCTGAGGTTTGCAATAATTAACAGTTTAGTCCATCGTTAATAGGAACGGTGT
>WOUH02000001.1:1345058-1356495 GCA_009936405.2 Stevia rebaudiana
GTCAGCCGATCATCAAACAGGCGCGTTAGCTGACTCGGTCCGGTCAGCAAATGGGTCAGCTCCATCAAACGGAGCCTAAGTCTTATAACAAAAACAGACAAGCAGCAAACTTCAAATGAAATCAATATATGTACCAGAAAAAATCAATGTGTACATTTGTGACAGGAATGTGACCCGCAGCCAATCCTATTTACAAAATCTAAAAGTAAATTTGTATATACATCATGAACTAAAAAAAGTTCCATTTGGTTCAATTCTCCAAACAAAAAGGATAGGAGAAACAAACAAGAAGCTTCACAAGAAGCGCGGTTTGGGAGTGGGCACATTCATTTGTGGTTGATAAGAATCACACATTCGATGATGCGTTTTTCTTTTCTCTAAAGATTTTGGGTACCTTAAGAAATCAAAGTTCCCTTGTTTAGCAAGTAACATTTCAAATTCTTCTAAAACCTTGACAACCTTCAAGAATTCAGGCCTCTTGCGTGGATCCGAAGACCAACATAGCTCAATTAAAGTTTTCATTGCCGGAGGACAATAACTAGGAATAGTCGGTCTTAGACTCTACACAAATAAAAAAAAAAAACGTCTCAAAATCAATCTATATGTATAGAACTTGTATAGATCTAAACCTTTTTTTACTTCGGAATTCAACATAGAACCTCGTTGAATCAAATTTAGGATTTTTTAGAATGGTTCCTATTCTAATCTCATTAACCATTTATACATGCAAGGTTCGAAACCTCGACCTCCTGAATGGAGGGGAACCACCTTACCACCGGGAATCTAGGATATCCACTAGGGGACTAAATCCAAATTAGGTTACAAACATTATAAGAATTAATACCATGCTTCGGTAATAAAGTGTACCTTTTGTGTGACAGCATATGCAGCTTGAATTGAGGTCATATCCTTGTAAGGTAGAGCCCCGGCCACCATTTCCCATAAGATGAGTCCAAATCCATATACATCGACCTTACGGTCATATGGCTTCTTCTTAATCATTTCGGGTGCCATCCAACGATAAGTTCCTGGATCATCCAAAACAAAATCACAATACCCATCCTCACAACTTATACCAAAATCAGCAATCTTCAGTTGGAAATCTTGGGTCACTAGGATGTTTTCCGGCTTTAGATCCCTATGGATAACGCCCTCTGAATGAACATATTCCATTCCACGGGCAATGTCCAAGGCCATCTTGATAATTGTTTCCAAAGAAAGTATCCCTTTCCCTTTTACATTATTATTCTCCTCAAGTTTATGCAAATATGCCCTCAAAGAACCCTTTGAAAGATATTCTGTGATGACACAGAAAACCGGTGGTTGTCTATCTGCGGCTATGAACTATCATCACAAAAAACAACCAAAAAATTACACATTAATTTGGAAACTCAAAAAAGGGGCGTACAATATGCTTGACATAGCTTAGTTGTGCACATGGTCCGGGGAGGGGCCATATTACTTTGCGATCTTATGTACGCACATAGATTAAACCCATAACACAAAGCAACAACCTTATCACTTGCTTAAAGGCCAACCTCCAATGTGGAAATTTAAAATAAAAATGGTCTTACCACATACCTTAATGACATTTTGGTGGTGGAGACAAGATAAAAGAGCGACTTCCCGAGAGAATTGTTTTTCTAATCGGATTCCTAGTTCTTTGTTCTCGTCTTCATCCTGCACCTTAATTATCTTAATTGCAACGGTTTCATCATTGTACATTCCACGATAGAGTTGACTATGAGCCCCGTGAGCAAATCTAAACCCAAGAAAAAGTTTTGAAAGATCAACCATTCGATCTTCATCTATGTCATCGGAGGAAACTTTTCCCCCAACACATTTTAGTAACTTGTACCACGATGGCGTTGTATTCCTTATTATTTTTTCATGACGCTTAGTTGAACTGAAACGCCTAAAAGGACCACGTATTGAAGAAGACCTTAAATCAAGCATTGATTTTCTATGAACTAGCAGTTTCCCTTTGTTCACTTTCTACTCTTTGAGGTTGTGGTCCTTGTGGAGCCAAGAATCGTTTTGAATGACACTTTCTTTTACTCGAAGTTACCAAGAATCTTTAGAGGTGGGTATATAGCATTATGCCTACTTGTATTGGGATTTGTCTCAAAAACATCATTTACAAGTTCTTGGTCGGTATCTACAAGATCTTCTAAGGGGTCTATGTTGCACCCCTATGGTCAAAATTAGTTAAAATTACTCAAATTAAAAAATGTTTATGGGATTTGATAAAAAAAAAATTAAGAATGCAATTTCGTATGTCAAAAATTGTGGACTTGTAATCTTATTTATCCTAAAACATAAATACAATAGCCTTGTTGACTCAACTTTGGCTAAGTGAAGAAGCTTTCATGTAAAGTGGCAATTCAACCTACTTAATACTTATGATAGTTGGTCGATTCCGGTTATATTTTATCGCAATAAGGCAAAACGAGTAGAAAATATGACGGGTCAACACAAACCATCGAATTCGCTCATTTTGCAATAACAAAAATGACTCATTTACAACCCTGAAACATAGTAATAATACAAACAATTTGTTGAAATGAAGAAGGATCTAGTTTTTTCACATTAAAATATCAAGCAAGGTGTGTTGCACATTTAATTAATTGAGCATAAAGATAAGCAATATGTCTCATCAAAACTAATCCCAATTTCACAAATTCATACAAAACTTGGATCTCGATTTTCATCAAATCATTCAGTTATAAAAACACAAACTCAAACTTTCATCCATCAAAACCTGGAAGATTCGTTCAATTAACCATACATAGAAGTATATTTAGCCATTTTTTATTTTAATAATTATTTTAAGAAGATAAAAAACATAGAATACTAATTATTAAGTCATTACACAAATAGAAGTATCAAGAACTTACAATAGGGTATTTGTCATTTGATGTCCTCTAGAGAATCTGCAACCAATTTTTTATTTATTTAATCTTCTTTTGTGGGTTGATAAAGAGAAAAAAAAAACCCTCTTTAATCAAAAATACTCATCTCACTCTCTATTTTCTCTCAACATCAAAAATCTTTCTAAGATTCGAGAGAAAACAGAGTATGAGGGACACAAAAGTCAATAATGCAAGCAAATTCTTTTGTTGTTATCTCAAAATTGTTTATAAAGTTAGAGAAAAAATAAAAACAACCCACAAGAAAACTACAAAAGAAAACTTGATAAGAGAAAGTGTAGATGATGATTTGAATATGATGATGAAAGGGTTCTTGGTTTTCTTATTTAGGGGGTCAACAAAACGAAACAACCATTACGAATATATACACCTTAGTTGTTTTTCTTTTAGATATCGTGTAATTAACTATCCATCAAACATATGTCTGGATAATAACTAACGGGAAAAATTGTGACTAATAATCAACAATGCTTAATGTTAACCCCATGTTGCCAACTTCCTCACATTTTAATCGCTAATGATGATTTTGGAAAGACAAACTAAACGGGTGGTTTGTTCCAGTGATTTGGTTTTCAAGTTTGAACCTTTTTCTTATTTTTGTGTTTTTTTAATCTTACTTCGTATTAAAGTGTAATTGTTAATATCTTAAAAGTAAAAAAATATTAATAAAGATCAGACGACAGGTTTGATGTAGTTTTAAGTTTCCGCTAGCTTGAACCACTAAACTTAGTATTTTATAGTAATGAGTAAATTGTCGTTTGAGTCCCTGTGGTTTCACCATACTATCCATTTAAATACAAACTTTTCATTTTCATCCATTAGCACTCTGTGGTTTGCATTTTTCATCCGTTTGAGTCCTTTTTGACTAACGGGGTTAGATTTTTCTGTTAACTTTTTTAAGAAGACTAAAATACCCGTAGGGACTGAAATGGTTATTTTAATATAACCTCCAAATATAATTTAAAAACTCAAGGGACTGGATATGTATTTTACTCAAAAATCTCTTCCTGTTTGTTGACCAATTTTGACCATCTCCTTTGAACTCCACAGCCACCATCATAAAACAACATCATCAGTACCACCACGAACTGCCATCGCCGGCCAGTAGGTCGATGTCTCCGGCGATGGCGCTACCACCACCACCATTTCAAACCCAAACTAAACCACTTCTAGATCTGTTTAGAGTGAGAGAGTAACAGAGAAAGAGCAGAGATGAGAGATTGAAGAAAGGGAGCCGCCGGCTCCAACTCCGGCCGAGCTCCGGTACCCTATCCATCACAACGCACCACCACCGCGCCAGTGGTGGTTTTCTTTCCGCTGTGCCGATCTGAACCAGTGACCACCAAACCCTAGCCGTAGTGGAGTGAACGCATCCACAAGTGGACCACAACTCCATTTGAAGGTCTATTCCAAACAGGCTTCTTAGACGCATTATTACCACCACTGTTAACAGAACAATCCGCTTGACCCTCGTTTCCGGAATCATCAGGAGAGCTAACATGTTATGGAACCGATGACCACGACGGCGACACCGGAGCAGGAACAGCCATCGGCACCGCGAACAACCTGACAAACCTCCGACACCGCGAACAACCTGGCTCGCTTACGATGCAACCCCGCGCAGCGAATCGTTTCAAATACGATTGATGTACGATTGATGCAACCCCAAACAAAAAGCCTCCAACAGTCAAATTCAATCGGTTTCAAATACGATTGATGTACCAGACTCAAATTAGGTATCTTGGTTGATAAACTGATCGACGATAATCAAAACCCAAAAAACGATCAAATTGATCGCCGAAGTCTGGATCGCCGGAATACAACTCTTGCGAACCAGCACGGCTCAGCCGGCGGAAGAGGGAATCATCTGGATGGCTCGGAAGGATGTGACGAAATATTCTTCGATATACACGCAGCACAATCCGACACTTACTGTCACGCTCGGAAACATCATCAACGACGAGTTCACTGGCGCTTACGACGTTAACATCTCGTTTCATTAGATGGTTGTGAAGCTAGGTTATCTTTGGGGAAGACGATGGGGTGGGAATGGATGGGGGTGGGTTTTGGAAAAGAGAAAAAGGATATATACACTTTTAGTCCTTGGAGTTTTAAGGTGTTTTAATTTTCTTTTGAACTTTTAAGTCTTTTAAGTCCGTGAGGGTATTTTAGTCTTTTTAAAAAAGTTAACAGAAAAATCTAACCTCGTTAAACCGATAGAAAATGCAAACCACAGAGTGCTACTGAATGAAAATGAAAATTTTTTATTTAAATAGATAGTATGGTGAAACCACAGGAACGCAAACGACAATTTACTCTTTTTCAAATAATTATACATTTTTTCTATCCTCGTATTCATTCACATTCATACCTGAATTTTTGGTCAATTTTATCTAATTTCTTTTTAACAAAATCACACGCATTTTAGAAACACGTTTGTACATTACTACATTATGCATTAAAACTTGTGATCAGGAGAAATATATGAATTTACAAGTTTAAAAGAAGATACATGTAATTTTCTTATATTTTTTATCATATTAGAATATGTTGTAAACAAGTTAGAAATTATATTAAAATATTTATATTTAAATTCAATCTAGAATGAACATCAGATAATTAGATAATATAGCAAATATAATCTTGAAATTGGCAACAAGTTTAGTTTGAGTTTTATAAAAACAGACATATACTTAAAACAACCATAAACAACCATGAGACACATATACTTAGTTAAAAAAACGAGCTGTGGCCTTTTTCATTATCGTGTTCACCTATACACGTACCATTAAATAACCATTAAATAATTAAGTCAAACACCATTAAATAATTAATTCAAACACCATTAAATAATTAAGTCAAACACAACGCATTGTATTTGCAAGAACTATACACAAGTGTAGGAGTATACCTGTTTTATTGAAAGACCAATTTGTTCTAAATCATCAAACTGTAACATAAATAAAACATGTGAGTTTATTATTAGCATCAAGCTCTTACATAAAACATTACAATATGACCGTGGTTAATTTCTTACGGTTTTAAAAGGTTCCGGTGATTCTTCACGTAATTCGAGGATGTATGTAGCTCTTGCCTCTCCGATGCCCTACAATAACTGTTAATTTTATAACTTGAATAGATGAAACAAAAAATATTAAAATATAAATTTTAACAAAGTTTTACCGGTACCCTCTTCAAATCATCTCTGTTAACAAGACCGGAAAAATAGAATGTTATTAGCTAAATATATTTTTAATTCATATAAAGGAAGTGAGGTAAGCAAAAAAGTCAAAAACGACACTCCAATAAACGTGATATTAATTAGGGAATTTTCAGAAAAACAAAATTTAGAAGAAAAAGATAAAACTAACTTGGTTGCCGTATTCAAATAATGCAAATAGTCTTTAACTACTGATTGATGCAAATAGTCTTAGACACACACATATATATATATATATATATGTAACGTTAACTAACCTTCGCCCCTGTGTTACGTTGGTTAAATGATGTTCCAGCTTCACCATCACTAACTGCTAGATTAATTGAGTTGTGTGACGATTTAAAACCTTTTTGCACACCAACGCCTGGGCAAACCTCATGATGTGGAACAAGCTGGAATATCATTAAACCAGCATAACACAGGGGCGAAGGTTAGTTAATGTTACATATATATATATATATATATATATGTCTAAGATCATTCACATCCCATTCTCTAAAAAATCTGTGAGTATAATCTCTAAAATCTTTCAAAGATTATACTCACAAAATTTATAGAAATTGGGATGTGGATGCTCTTAGACACACACATATATATATATATATATATGTAACGTTAACTAACCTTCACCCATGTGTTATGTTGGTTAAATGATGTTCCAGCTTGTTTCACATCATGAGGTTTGTTTGTAGGCGTCGGTGTGCAAAAAGGTTTTAAATCGGCACGCAACTCAATTAATCTAGGAGGTTAGTGATGGTGATTGACTTTCACTCTCCTTCTCTGTGTTATCACCTATTATGCAAGTAAATCAAGAATTACAAAAGTAAACATAAAAGGTTTAAACAGAAGTTTAGTGTTTTCACATGCTAAAAAAGTTTTACCATCAACAAAATGAATGAGTTCTATACTCTTTACCAAAAGATCCTACATAATTATATATAAAAAAATCAATCAACAAAAAAGTTCGTAACAAAAGGTAATGTGGTGAATTTATTGGGAATTGACAGATCTCCAAATGATGCAACAAAACCTTAAATTCATAAATCAATTACCTCATTTTCCAATTCAACTGACATCGCTTCATGTTTGGTATCCAATTTAGGAATCTGCTGCACATAAGATTAAATTTTTTAATTATTTTCAGATGTTATGACATATAAAAACAAGTAGATTTCTTTAATTGTTTCCAATCCTAAGATCAGATAATCTTATGAATGATTCTTGTAGCAATGATGTGGAACAATGGTATTAACGATAATAATACGCGAATAATTAATTATGAAAAGTGTTAAAGGCTTGCGGTTATACCTCCGACTCGGTTCGCGTTCGCGAACCCCGGTTAGTTAACCGTGAACCGATTTAAGGTACGAGAACACCGATGGACTCGTTTTCACGTCACGAGCGTAACCGAACACATCGGGATTGTTGTTGACTGATTTTGACCTGTGTTGACCAGTTTGACTCGGGTTAACCCGGTTTGATTAGCTTTGACCGAGCCCTAATTCATGACTACACCAAAATCATCAACAAAACAACCACCACTGCCAACACCGTTAGCCATATCCATGCTGACAACCGTCACCACCGCGGGGCTGCCGGCCGGAGGCCCTGGCCGCCGGAAATCTGGTCAAATACGAGTATAGGGTCAAGAAGATAACCAAGATCGGTGTCATTGAACAAAGATATCACAGATCGAACCTAGTTCGAGTGATTCTTACCTTAATATGTCGGAATCGGGGCAAATCGAGTCTGCTACAGTGGCGTATACATATACGTATACGGACCCGTTTGTGTCGTGATAATCTTTACTGACTATCATATTTAGAATGAAACGTTCCAAGGAAAGGATACATATGTTCTAAACGTTCATTTTGTCGGTTGTAACTGATTCATTGAATTATTTCGTTAAACTCGTGGATCTTACGTATGTACTGAATTTTAGCCGTTTGCGGGTTTTCACGCACCGAATGTTATTGTTCTATTTATGATGTTATTAATAACTATAATAGATTATAAGATACCTATATTTTCTTTGAGTCGCACGTAGTGACGGTTAAGGGAAATTTACCAAAATAATCAAGTTTGACCATTTTATTACCAAAATAGACATGAATTTTGGAGGCTAAATTCCATAAAAGCGCATGCTAAAATTTAGCTTGCGTTTTTTTAAATTTAGCCTACGTTTTTTAAAATTTAGGCAGCGCTTTTTAAAACAAATGCTAAATTTTAAAAAATGCAAGCTAAAAAGCGTCAGCTAATTTTGATGGCTACTATCATGTACTTTTGGAAAAAAAAACAAAAAAAAAAAAAAAACAAAATGGTAGGTGGCAAAATATGAAGGGTGTTGACCAGATTTAGCCTGCGCTTTTGGTTTTTTAGCCCGCACTTTTCATGTCTATTTTGGTAAAAAAGGGTCAAACTCGATTAGTTTGGTAATTTTCGCTTGAATTTATGACTTCATATATGGTGAATTTTTTAATTTGTAGGTTTAAGGTTTGACTCGGTTTTATGTATTAAGATGTTACTACCTTGGATGAGGAGATGCTTTAATGGGTTTATTTCCCGTTCTTCCCCATGACTAATAGACTAACAGGATAATAGCGAGCTTCAAGCTAACTGTCTAAACCCTAATCACCTTCATCAACAAATTCTTGGATTTTTGTGAGACGAGTAAATTATCACCTCAACATGATTTATCGGATAAATTGGTGATCAAATCAAGGTTGTTTATTCGTATTTACCTTCTTTTGAACAAAGACACTTTCCGGAAGCGTCATTCTTCTTAGAATGGCCTCTCCTTCTCTATTTTTAAGTCTTATCAGTTTTAGGATAATTTGGTGATCAAAATCAAGGTTGTTTTGTTTGATCAGTTTTACCTTTTTTTTAACAAAGACGCTTGCCGAAAGCCGCATTTTTCTATTCATGACGTCAACTTGGTCTACCAATATGCTACAAAGGTACACTGTAGAAAATGGTTGATTTCTTTTGTTAATTAATTTTAAATCGTTGTATACGTTTCACGCTTTTGCTTGACTAAAAACTTACACACCCGTATACAAATTCCAACAGGGGTTTATGGCTATTTTTGAAGCATTTGTAATAGATTACTGTTTTTTTCTTTTATTTGTATATATGTTAAAACCTAATCAAGACAAGACAAGACAAGTAAATAATTGAAGATTAAGAAACCTAAAGGACCATGAGGACAAGATGGAGATCTTGAAGCAAGTGAGAGCTATTCAAGAGAAGAGTATATTGGTTTATTGTCCCCTTGACCCAGTTCGGTTTGACTATTGGTACGGTACGGTACGTATGGTATGGTATGTATTTTTGTTATGGTATTATATGGTATGGTACATTTATTTTAGATTCTTTCATAAAAATGATCAAACAGTTTATAAGCTAAAATGACAAAATTGAAACAAGATTTTTTAAATTGAAATTTTGAGTTGTCTTGGGATGGTTTTTAAACAAAAGGTTTTAAAACGTTAAAAGAGAGTCTTGAAAATACATAAGTTAGTGAGACTAATAAATCAAACTCTCATACAAATTCAAGTCAATGTTTCACCTCAAAGCCAAACTTTCACCTAAAAGACACTTTTGTGCCAAAGTTTCCATAAAAGCCAAATATTCATGTCATGAAAGTCGAACTATATTTTACCTTGAATGTAAAACCTTCATGTGAAACTCAATTTTTCACAAAAAAACTATCTAAAAAGTTAAACTTCACAACTTCGAATTAAAAGTCAAAAGTTTACGTGAAACTCAAACATTCATGTGAAAGTCAAAATCTCACGTAAAATACATCTTCAAAAACAAACATTCACATGAAACTCAAAGTCAAACATGAAGGTTAAAGTCAAAATTTTCCTTCAAAGTTCAACATTGGAAAAATGTCACAAGAATAGTAACCAACTTTCAAAAGTGTTCCATCTGTTGCTCAAATTTGGGTCAAATCATTTTCAAGTATAACGAGCAAAATACTTTCAGCAATTTACATTACTACTTTTAAAAGAAGTATTTGGTATAATTATTATGCTAGCAAATTAAACTTTTACAAGCCAACTCTATACAACAAGCTTTTCTTATGTTTAAAATGCTAACATATGAACGACCTAGGATTTCGAGATTCTATTTCACATCTCTCGCCTAGGTCAAGGTTACTCTTATCTAGATCAGATCCATCTAAACGCGCATATGCCTCAGAGGTAAGTTTCTTACCCCAATGAATTATGTGTGTGGTTAATCCCTACCATTTTACTATGATACTTTTAATCTATACAAAGTACATTTTAAACATAAGAAAAGGGGGTACTCACTTTACGTGTTAAGATGTGTTTCTCGTGCTAACTTGCTTATCAATAGCAATCCTTCAACATGTTTTAACAACTTGTGATCATTATGTATCCTAGAATATAATTACTACAATATTATATTTTATTTATAATTATTATAAACTCTTTACGCCACAGCTTAAACAATTGGCAATAACTAAACCTTTAATATTTTGCTAACAGGCACTTGACCTCTATACCAAAAGACCGTGCATTTTGCATTTATTTAGGTTGAGTTTCAACTTGTTAACATGTCATCTTTACTTGCAATTTGCAGCCTATTATGGGATGTTTTTAGTCATGTTTCTAGACTATAACAGCCCCTAATTTATTAACTTTGACCCGTCCAAGTTGTGACACCTTAGTAGCTACTAACCCTCACGGTTAGTAGTTTATTTAAGTTATTTGCAGCCATAGTTCAGCATTATTTTGTACTCCATTTTATGCATTTTTTTCTGCACAAGTTACCATATTTACTGCACCATAAAGTCGAACATTCACTTGAAATTTAACATTACACTGAGGTTCACGTGATGCATATTGGTCTAAAATCTTGTAAATTATATGATTTCATTCATAAAGGAATCAACATATTTTTCAAAATCATGTTTTTGGTCAATTATTCGTATAATTTTCTTATTGATAAGAAATGTATAATAATTGATCAATAAATGTTTTGTACCATGCATTTGAAACTTTTAAGCTACAATTTACAATCACAAATATAGAGTTATGACTTATAAGAATGATGGTGATTTAAATATAGCAAATTCTAAAGTACCATTGCATTGAACTTCAATTCATTAAATAAATCCAACAGTTTGTATGCATCTCCTATGTGGCGTTTCATTGAATTCACATTTGCTAAATGTAGACAAGTGTCACACCCTGCCGGTGGCGGAAACACCGGCGTGACCTCATGATTGCTCAATAGCTCAATGGTTACTAATAAT
>WOUH02000001.1:1356595-1368338 GCA_009936405.2 Stevia rebaudiana
AAAACCATTTATCAAACAAGCATGACAACGGCTTAGTATTAATACAAAACCACCCTAAATCTAAACCCAAAAATCTAAACATAAAAGCTAAATCCTAAAATCTAAGATCGTAGAGATCGACAAGACGGTTCCAACGCCGCTAAAATGAGTTCAATCGGAGTTCGTTTGAGGCGGTTATAAGGTTTTTGTAATCTTTCTTAGGTTTCTTCGAATAAGTTCCCTATTAGTTGATCATTTCTCAATAACACTATACTATGTTATATAAAATTTCTCTCTCGTGTTGTTATAAATTGTTGATTTACTATACTCTATGAACAGATTTTCAATATTTCTTGTGCAACACCAAATATCACCTGTCACTAGCGCCAATTATCAAATACAGACTAAATCTCACAAGTGCTTCCAAAATTAATTCTTAAAAATGTTAAGAGAACACATGGTACTATAAATGCTTTATTTCAATATTAATCTTTTATAAATAATAAAATTCGCACCGATCTCATCTCTATGATATATACATGTAAACAGTAAAGCAATCTGTTAAAAACGTAGTTGAAGACAGGGTCCGATTGAAACTTCAACGGTCAAGTTAAAAGAAATTACATACGGTACATGATTTGCATTTTCTATAATGTATTGTCAAAATGCCAATAAATCATCCAAAAATTAGTCTATTAACCAAAAGCAAAAGAAAATAACATTTTATCTCGTTTGTTACAATTTCAGGTAAAAAAAAATGTCAAAAAGTCATTTTACCTGCATCATAAAAAAATAAAAATACTTTTGCTGATGTCATGCTGAAGTGCAGGGCATGTCTTCAGAGAGTTTGCTGGTTTTTTCAACTGCTGGCTG
The DNA here is from genome assembly GCA_009936405.2 of Stevia rebaudiana. NCBI lineage: Eukaryota > Viridiplantae > Streptophyta > Magnoliopsida > Asterales > Asteraceae > Stevia > Stevia rebaudiana. The sequence goes on from WOUH02000001.1 coordinate 1,357,448, forward strand.
CCTTTTAGCAGCTGGCGGTGGTAGCGGCCGATTCGGTTGAATTTCAGTTACTTTTTCCGACGGAATATCAAACTGCAACCAAACATATACTCACGGTTATGTTTTGACTTTCTTCGGAATGGTCAATGGTGTTTCTTATGTATGGTTTGACATATTTGACATCCAAAAGATAAGTTGTGATTACAAATATAATTAAGGGAAAATGCCACAAATATGTAATCAAGTTTGCCAAACACTTCCAATTAAATTACTAAAAGTCTTTTTGTTTCTTTAAAGTCACTCAACTTTCATTAGGTGCTCCAATCCTTTGTAATATTTTAGAAATTGTTTAAATTTTTAAAATTGATTGGGGGCAAATGAAACATATATCAATCTTGATATAAAATAAGTGATTTTTTTTTTCAATTAACTTAAATTTTAAGGTAATTGTGAAAAAACAAGTTCATGAAATAACAACGTATCATAATTGTAAAATTTAAGTCACATCAAGAATAAATATTCATTAATTAGTAACAAATATTCATATATGTTTCATTTTTCTCAATAATTCCAAAAAATTTAAATTTTTATTAAAAATTACATATAATTGGAACACTTAGTGAAACATGAGTAACTTTATAGGGACAAAAAAAACTTTGAGTGACTTAATTGAAACACTTGGGAAACTTGGTTACAATTAAATATAAATTAGCGAATTAATAAGCTGACCTTATAGCCACAGCCAGAGACGCAAGCATGAAAGCAATCCTGAATATTTATTAAAAGATTGAAAAAAATGGAAAACCATAAAAACCAAATAATTAATTAAAGAAATCAAAAGGTGTTGTAAAATGTAAATTAAATCAATCATTTATACATTTTTATTATCGGTATTTTATTAATATAATTATTTGTATTTTGTGTTCTTGTTGTTCTAACTTCTAATGTCCTTAACCACACTTTCTATTAAATGTTTCATAAGTAAATGGTTAAAAACTAATACCTCTAATTCAATATAAAATTTAAAGACAAAAAGTTATAAAAAGGAAAATGTAAAAACAATAACCTGTGAATAACTGGCAGAACCAGGAGACCTATCAATGTAAGCACTCCATTGTTGATCTTTTAAAACTGGATCTTTGTAACAAATCTCATCACACTCACTCAAACCTGAATATAGTTATAACTTATAAATCAAATTTATAAACCCATATACAAATTGTAAACACTGAGATAATAAGATATAAATCTATAATATCAAAAGCTCAGAGAAAAAAAGATGCTCAAATAATATTTTAAACACAAGCACACACACACACACATATATATAGGTTTTGTTCAGTTGTACAATAATAAAAAACCAATTCTAAATAGAAAACCGCAATAATTACTTGTATGTATTGTTCAGATGCAGTTGCATAACCATCTTATGTATCACATTTTAAGCAAAATGTTGAAATGCGTATGTGGTTCTCACAGTTCTCTACTTAAAAATTGGTTCTTTTAAATGAAGTATACACATATATATACATACATCCAATTTGAGTTTATAAAACAAAATGATTAAAAATTTCAAAAGAGTAAAAAGTGTTACTTACATTCCTCCCATGTATCACCATCAGCATTACAACCTTTTTTACAGAATACTCTCCCTGCAAAATTCAGTTAGAGGCCACAAACAGTTCATGAATTTAATAATGAATTTATTTTTATTAACATTTGTGAGAAGCTAATAATAGGTAAACATTTGCCAAAATGTAAACCACAACAAGAATAGAGAAACTAGTAATTATGATGATAAATTGATAATGTAATTAAAGATGATAGAAAAGGAGACAAGTAATATAAAACATTTGGTGAATGCTAACTAATGTCGTGACATTAAATGAACAATTTGCTCATAAGGTAAGGAAATAGAACAAAATCCAACTTGTATTAAGGTTTAAATTACCACATGGTTGTTATTTGCAATGTATTCAGAACCATTTAAACTCGTATTAAGATCAAACAATTCAGAAGACTAAATATGGTTCTTTATTTTAAGCATCAAGTTTATATGTAAATTCCAGATTGTATAATTGTACATAAAGATCTGAAGGATGTAGTTTATAAGAACTTCAAATATGTAATAAAGGTTATATATATATCATATAGAAACACTAGAAATAGGCAACTGTATATCATTTAGTGAGCATACAGATAAGTTTATCTAAAGCAAAACATCTTGCATTGTCCGTGCATGACCTCAAAAACAAATTGGAGAGAATCCATTTCAAATTGGAGCCAAAGAAGCTACTTTTAGACAATATTATCATCTTCAATCACCACATCAAATATTGAATATAAGATTAACTGCTCAAAAGGATTGCAAAATTACCACACGGAGAGCAACACCGTTACAGAATCCGTGTCGAATACGAAAATGTAGCTCTATTGAAGAGAATCGATAACAATTACAATTAACCAAATGGTTAGGGGATAAAAAAACACCGTTGGATATCAAAAAGAGAAGCTAATTACAGATGAAAATCATCAATTGACGATAACGGAGATTGAAGAATATACGAAATCGAATGAGAACTTACAAGGAATTTGCATCAAAGCGGCGTATTTATGAGTGCATTGATTTCCGCATGGAGGTGTCCACTGTTGTGGGATCATCTTGCTGTCTCTAGAAATTTCAATTTTGGTCTCCTCGATTTCCAGAGGAAGAAGAAGATGGTCGGAGAATTTTGGGGGAAAGAGGTGGAGAAACGTTCTCAGCGCCTAGGGTATTTTTGTCATTTACCCACTATCATGACCTCATGTGTCGTAAATTTACCAAACCCTTTGTCAAATTATTTTGTGTCTAGAATATATATGTTACAAGACCAAATGATACTCCAGTGATATAATGTTTGATTCTAGTAAAAAGTGTTCAAATTTTAAATCTATGTAAGTACAATAGCGGATTATATTGATGAAATAAATTTGTTTTAAAAAGAAAAATATTTTATTGTATAACTAGGATTATTATAGGCTGGGGATATTTAAACCCTCTTACGTAATATATGGATCTCTTTACTCTTCGGTAATGGTCTTGTTCATGGCAACACCAACGCAAGTTCCTTGGTTTGGGTTGTCGGCTTTAATTATGTAGGGTATTGGTAATCAAAGAAACAACCAAACATACCGAAGACAATGATGAGTTGAAGGCTATGATTGGCGAAGGATTGCATTACAAATGATGAGTTTAGTTCTAAGTGGTTTAGGTAGCACAATTTAATTGAATTAAGTTATGCTTCTTTGGGGTTGTAGAGAGTTGCCTCCCCTTCCCCCTAAGTAATATGTAATCATGACCCTACCTAGTATGAAATATATTATAGTTTAATTTTTATATCATAGTTAGACTATCCGGTATACGGGGTGAGTTAGGGGCTTAAGTGGGCATGCAACGTATAAGAGAGAGTGAGTAAAGTGAGTGAGTATAAGAGTGGAAATGCATAGGGGAGTGGGGGCTTGAATGTGTAAGAAGTAAGATGTTAATGTGGTGTTTTGTGATTGGTAGGAGGCAGCGTGTGATATTGTGATTGGTTGAAAAAAAAAAGAAAAAGAAAAAAAAAAATAGTCAAACACCACCACGCCTTCACCCCGGCCACACCAACACCCATAACGCCACCCCGGGGGTGTGGGGGTGTTATTGGGGCCACCCACGCCCCTATCACGGGTATACCGCATATTCTTAAAATTACATACAAGAGAAAGTATAGAAACCTAAAGCTCTTAAAAAACTTACGTACAATTAATATTTTTTTTTCATAAAAAAGATAGATTATAGGAGTATTTTTGTTACTTTTTAAAATTTTTAAAAAAGTACCGAAAAAAACATTTTATTAAAAAATAGGCAAAAAAAATCTCATTCTTAATATGTTACAACTGTAACATGCTATAATACACGCGTTACTAATGGTTTCACATTCCTAACATGCTTTTATGTATTCGTTACATGTTTTTTTTATGTAAATGTATACATTTAAAAAAAGCGTCAAGCTTTCTTTACTTTTTTACCAAAATCTATAAAGTTGAACGTAGAAATCTATAATAAAGCTTGTGCTACGTATTACTAATGTAAATCATGTTTGCATTGCTTCTACAACCTAAAGAGAGTTTCCATATAAGTCAAAGCCTATAGATACAAATTGCATATATATAATTTTACTATATATGGCTGAGAGTCGTCTCTGTTGTCTTCCTTTCTTTAAATAATTAAAAGAATTAATTCAAACAGAATAGCATTTAAAAAAATAAAAAGAATTACAAGTTGGATGGTTTGTTGTAGTATCGTTGGAAATCAAGATGAAACCGTTGATATTGGTATGGTGACAAATTGGGCATTTGTTGGAAGGCATCAAAGTTGATAAACGCTTGAAAGTTTTACTTATTGGGTTTTGCGAACCAACGTTGAGAATGATTTAGGAGGAAGATATATATGTAATGAATCAAAATTACTTATCAATGTTTTATTATATATATTTGTTTTTTTATATGAAATAGTGTTGTGTGTTAATAATCTTTCTTGCCGTGTCACATGGATCCTTCCCGACCCATCATGTGCCCCACTTGGTACCCGTTAGGTTCACATATTTATGAATAAATCTGCCGACTTAATCATATAAAAATTGACAAAGTTATACAATCGAAGAATGATATATTTAGAATGCGTTCAAATAAGTGTACAGAACAGATAGGGAAGATTGTACGTCTTGCAAAATTGTTTTGTCAATCGACATCATCTTTTTAAAATTCGAATATACCAGAAATATCCAAAGCTTTGCTAATTTCATACGCTTTGTATTACTTAGGTTTCAATGGAAGAATCTCATCTATATATAATTGACATGATTATTAGTGGACTCAACTCATTTGTAACGCTTCAAAGCAATATCAAATGAATTTTTTCCGTAGAAAGAAAAAACAACACAAAGGTAGTGATGTTCACAAAGACATGGAAATCATCTCCAAACAATGGAAAACTCTTAGCGGAGTAACCAACTGGAACGGGTTATTGGACCCTCCGGGACCCAACCTCCGTAACTACATCAACCACTATGGTGAAATGGCTCAAGCCACTTACGATGGTTTCAACTCGGTTAAGGTATCAAAGTATGCTGGAACAAGCCGCTATGCACGCAAGGATCTATTGGCTAGAGTCGGGGTTAGCCAAGGAAGACCGTTGAACAAGTATCAAGTGACAAAATACATATACGCAACCTCTTCTATCTCGGTTCCGGATGCATTTATCATCAAGTCGTTGTCACGTGAGGCTTGGAGCAAGGAGTCAAACTGGATGGGGTTTGTAGCCGTGGCTACGGATGATGGGAAGTTGGTGTTAGGGAGGAGAGACATTTTAGTTGCCTGGAGAGGGACTATTCGGACGTTGGAGTGGGTTAATGATTTGGATTTCACGTTGGTTTCGGGTCCGAAAATATTTGGAGAAAATAACGACGATGATCCGAAGATACACCAAGGATGGTACTCAATTTACACAACCGATGATCCACGCTCACCTTACAATCAAACGAGCGCAAGAGATCAGGTGCGTGTTACAACTGACATTTTTATACTAAATAATTCTACAACAGATATAATCATCCCTGCTAAATATCACTCACAATATATAGCTAATCTGGGAAAGTTTCATTGGGAAATCATAAGACAAAGAGAGAACTATGGAACACTTGTGGGTCGTTAATCTTTAATACAAAACAATCAAGTATAAAAAAACTTCATTATAAAAAAATTCAGTACAAAAAAAATTTAGTACAAAAAAAAGTCTAGTACAAATTAAAAAAAATATAGTAAAAAAATCCAGTAAAAAAAATACAGTAAAAAAAAATCTAGTACCAAAAAAAGCCACTACAAAAAAATTCTAGTACGAATACTGAAATTTTTATACTGGATTATTTTGTATTAAAGATCAATGACTCACAAGTATTTCCCAGTTCCTTTTTTTTTGTTTCCTAATAAATCTTTCTCTGAAAGCCTTACCTCTTCATGAGTAAGACATGCTACCTCTAAGGAAAAATACAAAATATACATCTCAGTTTCGATTATTCAATATATAATATTGTTTCATGTTACTTATTGTGTAGGTACTAGCTGAGGTGAAGAGACTAGTAGAACTCTACAAAAACGAAGAGATTAGCTTGACTATAACCGGACACAGTTTGGGTTCAGCTATCGCGACACTAAATGCGATTGACATAGTCTTAAATGGCATCAACAAGCCGAAAGGTATGCCAAAAAAGACATGCCTAGTGACCACATTCGTGTTTGCTAGCCCTCGTGTAGGGGACTCAGTCTTTAAGAAAGTATTCAATTCACAGAAAGATCTTCATGCTCTACGCATTCGCAATGCATTAGATGTGGTTCCAAATTATCCTATATTAGGGTATTCGGATGCTGGGGTCGAGTTGGTAATTGATACGACAAAATCCGATTATCTTAAGACTCCTGGAAGTTTATCAAGTTGGCATAGTTTGGAGGCTTATATGCATGGTGTTGCAGGAACACAAGGAAGCAAAGGAGGGTTTAAGTTGGAAATTAATCGTGATATTTCACTTGTGAATAAACATCTGGATTGTTTAAAGGATGAATATGGTATTCCTGTTTCTTGGTGGTGTGAGAAGAATAATAGTATGGTTCAACAGGAAGATGGTTCTTGGATGTTAATGGATCACGAAGATGATGATTTTGCTCCTTGAGATACTTTCAGCATCGGCTATCTATATTGATCATTTGTTTACTATCGAATTCATTGTTAAATTCTTTTGATGTACTACGAGTGTTGTGTTTAATTTCCTAATTATTGGACTTAATTACACTACTTTTAAACTTTCACCGATCATTTAATTTGATCTTTTAAACTTAGTTTTTGTATAAGTATATAGATAAAACCTCTCATTTCCCTAAACTTGTAAGAATAGAATCACTAGACATCTAACTATGTGTAATAGATTTAAACATAAATATTTGCATAGAGAAGTGCTAGACATGCAGGATTGACTTTTTAACTTTAAAAAGAATTAATTTCGTTTTTTTCAATAAATATCAAGTATCTTAAGATACTTGAGTTGAGTAGTTAATTAATAAAATAACAAATTGATATTATTGAATCAAGGTCGGTTCATAATACAAGCAGGGGGCAGATCTACGTTGTTGATAGGGGGTTCACCGGAACCCATCGTGGTTCGAGATGTTAATAGGAATTATATTTTTCGAAGGCTTTAAAAACTAGGGTGAACCCATAAGAATTTGTAGGAGTGAATCCATAGACAAATGTATCCATAGCTTGTTGGTAAAGCGCTGATAATTTATTTGGAGCGTCACAGGTTCAATTCCCAGTATGTGTAACGAAATTTATGCTTTTTCTTAAGGGGATGGTTAACGTACAAAGGGGGAAAAGCGTGAAAAGGTAGGAAGGAACCAGGATGTGCCACGTGTCTTTTTCAGATGGTAGGAGCGTAAAAAAAAACACGAACCCATTTTTTTATCTATTTTGACGGAACAAACTGGGTAAAAAATACGGACCAAAGCCAACAAAATACGGACCGAAGGCAAAAAAATACGGACCACAGAGAAAAAAATACGGACTCATGCTAAAAAACTTATTTATTCACAAACAAAAAGTTGGTAAAAAAAATAATGGATCAAAGAACAAAAAAAACGGATCAAAGAACAAAAAAACTGACCAAAAGTTAACTGGGTAAAATAACACTCAAAACACAAAAAATACCGACCACGTAAAAAAAATCGAAAAAAACCATATCGATACTATACTCAATTTAAAGATAATAAAATTCTCTATTTTATGGTGTAATTTTAAAAAAAAAAATATTAAAGTATATAAAAGTTATTTAATTTATAAAAAAGAGGTGGAAGTTGATTTAATTCAAATTTATTGGTTATTCTCTCTTTTACCCTTTTTCTTAAATTCTTACGCATTATTTCTAACTTATTTGTTGTGAGTAGGGACCATTTAATCTTAACTATTGATTTGTGAGATTAAAGGCTAAAAATCCTCCTATCCTTCTCACTTTTTTACCTTTTGTATTATAACCATGTCGTTTTCTAATCCTTGTTTTTAATCTAAATAAAACGCAATTTAGGGTTTTTCTTTAATCATTGTTTTTAATCTAAATAAAACGCAATTTAGGGTTTTTCTTTTTATTGCTCAGCCTTCAACACGTTCTAACTAAAACGAAATTTTGGGGTTCCAGTCATCTCCCAATCGCCCGCCTCCCTACGCAATTCAGAAGATTTTCAAACTCAATTTCTTTTGAGGTGTGACGATGGGTGGGGGTGAGCAGATCCAATGATATGGTTAAGAGGGTGACTTTTATTAATTTTCAATTTTAATTTTTTATGTTACGGTTTATAGATATTTTTTATTGATTTACAAGCTTCTAACATAATTATTTCAAAGAAATCTACTTTATAGTCGCCATCCGTGTTACTAGCATGGACGACAACAACAACCACCTACCAGACCTTACTAGCATGGACAAGATCTTCAATTTCCAATAAATAGAACAATAAAATTGATAATCCACAAATACATCCGTTGAACCAAGTCTAAAGATAATTATTTATAACCAACAAAAACATAAAGTAAAACGCCTAAAATTTTTCGCAGGTTTTCTTTCCGCCAACAGCAAGTAGCGTTCTCGTCTTCTTCGGCCAATCAGCGGCAGATCAGCCCAAATCTCCGGCGTATTGAACTGTTGATGAGCTCTACAAGCAGTCGAATTGGGGCTGTCAAAACCCTACTAAGTTTTCACTCCACGTCATAGTCGATGCCCCTGTTGCTGGTACTATTTATGTCGGATTCTCTCATCTTTTTTGCTTTTTACATGTTCAGTAATTGTGTCCGATTGTTTCCGATCAATCATCATTCGCGTGTTAGTGTTATTGAATGTTTGTGCGATCAATTTCATGTAGTGTTGATTATTGTCGATAACTTCTTCTATACGAGAGACATATAGCTTGTTGGTGCTATTGAACGACAATTTCTGTATAAATGTATAATCAGTTGCACATGTGTGCTGATTTTGTTTAATATTGGCGATAGATACTTGTCAGGCAAAGATATGGCTTGGTGCTTTCATTGTTCAAAACATTGTGATACACAATGCGATTATTCCACCGGCAGCATGTAAGTATTTCCCAATTAATTTGTATTCATTGAAATAGTAAACTCTTCTTCGAATTGATCAATTCTTTAACTATTTATGTTTCATTGTTTTTACTTTTAGATGTTGTGTTGAGTGTGGAAAAGTTATAGCTCAAGATTTATACACAGAAGAAGCCACTTTTGTTAAAGATTCAGCAGGAGGGGTAGGTTTTAGAGCATATAAATTTATTTAATTTTTCTTTGTTAATTAATTTTATTTAACTGGTAGATGACTATTACAGGCTCAACTTGCAGGCAATATTGTTAAATTGGCAAGTGGTTGTTCTGAGTCACATAAAAGGACCTTGAATAAAGGTACATAACATTGAGTTTGTGACTTTATACTTATACTGTTAATCTGTTATACATACTTCATCATGTTGAATTGATTGCAATGATATTTTCTTATATGGCAGGAAATGATGTAATTGATGAATTGATACGTAAATATGGTATTAGCAATGTTAATCATGCTACAAACTATTATAAGGTTTGTGTTTTCTGATATAGTCCAGAATTTTATCGGGTAAATGATTATTGAGAATGGTAGTTTTTTATTTTTTAATTTGTAGATAGCAGTTGAGCGTGGGTTTACAAAAGGACGTAGAACAGGCCAGGTGGCAGCTGCGTGTCTCTATGTTGCTTGCCGGTAAGTGGTCACAATATTAATGTATGCTTTACTCACACACACACATATATATATATACATTGATAATTTGATATGTATATGTATACCATTATTATTCAATGAATGAAAGATCTGTAAGATTTAAGTGCCTTGATTGGTGGAGCGAATCTTGTTTTCTTCATTGAGGAAATAATTGGAAAGTAAAAAAAAACCAAGTTATAAGGGGATATAATCGGCAGTATTATGAGTCTTGATAGTTGTAAGTAAAAAAGATATGGAAGCTTCTATTTAAAAAAATGCAAGCGTCAATCCAAGCATGAACTTTAATTTGAATTTCATTTAAGAATTATGATTATTACACACACAATATTTATTTTGCAAAATAAATAGGTAATCTGTCAAATCTTTTACCATTATTGAAATGAACATTAAAATAAAACATATATTATTGACCTATAAGTTTTGTATTTCACTCGCGCGCACACACACTTACACATATATAATTCATTATTTTTTTCATTTTCAGTTTATTGTAATATAGGATTTCACCTTTTTCTCACTACTGTTTCTGGTCTTGGCAGATATTGTAAAACCCTTTACTAAAAATCTCTTAATACAAATATTCATTTAGGTTGTGATGTATGTTAATGTCAATATATGCACTATCTAACTGTGTTAAATCTTTGTTAAGTGTTGGCCAGTTATATATTTATTTATTTTTATTTATCCATTTAGCATGTGATTTGCTGATCAATCAATGGTTGCTGTTATGTTATACAGGGAAATGGAGAAACCATTTCTGCTCATAGAATTCTCCAGTGAATTGGGTGTTAGTGTGTAAGTAATCACCTTCCTTAAAAATAATAAAAAATAAAAAATAAAAAACTGTTGTATATTTTTTGTACCTTTTTTCATTAATCTGATTTTGTATTTTACATTTTTTTAGCTACGAGTTGGGAACTGTATATTTACAACTTTGCAAACTGTTAAGCCTCCAAGATCATCCTTTTATACAAAAACCAGTGGATCCAAGTCTTTTTATGCATAGGTATACAAGTGGTAAGAATTAATTG
>WOUH02000001.1:1376446-1388313 GCA_009936405.2 Stevia rebaudiana
GTGGTAACCTATCTTTAACTGCGCAAAACTTGTTTCTTTCGGTGCTGAATAATGATGGGAATAGGTTCTTTAAGGGGGTCCAATTATCTAGCCAAAAAGCAGCATCTGCTCATTTTGCACCTGAACATGGAATGAAAATCGATGTCTAGGTGAGCAAGATCATCCATCACCTTTATTATGTTTTTCCATGGACCACATATAGATTTTTTACACGGGAATGATGTGTATATGCGATTGGATTTTTGTGAATCGAATTTATCACTTGAGCCCATAGTGAATTTTTCTCAATCTTTAGTCTCCAAATCCATTTTAAAACAAGTCCCATATTTGAAGCGTGAATCCCCCCTTCCTTTTTGCCGACAACATTTTTTTCCAAGATACCCGGCCATGATATCTTTGATGTTGCCCCCCAACAAAATTTTCGCTATATTAAGCCCAGATGCCAGCGTCAAACAACGAAGGATTCGAGCTAAATTTGACATATTTGCTAATGATGGCTCCCCCATTAAAGATATTGTTATTTGACATCGAAAGCCTTTATGATCATGCGTTTGAGCATGATGATGAACAAACTCGAGAAGATGTTGTAATGATGGAAGAAAAGATTGAGGATAGTGATTCGTTTTTTATGCCAATTGTAGTGAACTCTATGAATGATTGCTACTTATTGTTTGACTTGTTGGAAACTCCAAATGACATCATCAAATATAAGGAACATCTCAAGAAGCAATTACAAGATATTGTTATTTGTTTTTTCAACCACATTGGACAACCGGATGGAAAGCCATATCCTCCCATTTTACCGAATGGAATGGAATGCTATATGTTTGTGAAGTCACCCGGTGGATATGCAAGGCTCAATAACAAGAATTGGGATGAAATTTCTTAATACTTAGGACTTCCTAGCTAGTTTAATGCTAATCTTAAACCCATATACATGTGTTACTTGGATTTGTTTTTGTTCTTCTGTAACAGGTACAAAAATAACAAGTACAAAAAGGAAGAAGTAAAGGCCGAAAAACAAGAAACAAACACTCAGGATCATGTTGTGATATAGCTTAACAATGAGGCGGATGCCAAACTTGATGATGCAATGGAAGAAAACACGCCAAAAGTGCCTAAAAACAATGCTGAAAAGGTTGCTGAAAACAATGCGAAATTTGAAGCCGGAAAACGATGTTGAAAAGCTTGAAGCTTTCACAGGAAGCGGTGAAGAAAGCCTTGATGATCTTGATGACTTTGAAAACTTTGTTCTCATTGAGGATAAAGAACCAACTCTTAAAGATTATAGTTCAAGACCGTCACAAAATAAATAAATAAATGGATTAGGGAACGAATGTTCAAAAGTTATTTAATCCATTTACTTGGTCTACAACTTAAGTTGGTTTATGTTTTAGTCTAATGGGTCGATACTTGTATTTAATATGTCTAATGGGCTGACTTAGTAGATAGGCCCAGGTCTATAAGTAAATTAACGTCCAACGCACTAGTAAATAGTAATAGAATTAGGGCGTATTGCATATGTGGAGCTCCAGATGACCGATCCACCATAGCAACCATCTGATCAGTCTATTGTGCCTATAAATGCAATCGGTTGTAACTGTAACAGCGATTTCAATATCAGTTTCTATTTGGTTCGTGATTCTCCTTGCACAATAAATTTCCAATTTCGTTATTTGTGTTCATGTGTTTTGCTATTATGAAGAAGAGATTCAATCCAAAGATGAATTATGGGAATCCATAATGTATCAGGGCGGACAATATTAGTAGTACAAGAGACTGATTGATACAAATGCTATCAGAGCCTCTTGTGACATTCGAGATGATGGGGCAAAACCTCATTTCTGATCTCATTGTAATACTTCCACTTTGAAAACAGAAAATCTATATACGATCAAGATTTCCGTCTTTTTCTTTCTCACGTAGAACATATTTCATGTGAATCGATTTTGTAACGAATATGGTTCCATAACTCTAACGCACAAAACCATGTCGAAGCTGAAGCACAAAACCAAAATGCCAGTAAACAAGAATCACAAATAACAGATTTACAAAAACAAATCTATTATCATCTTTCTATACTTGGAAAAAAAGAACATATCTTCATAAAAACGGTAAATCTTTAGCAAAAAAGCTATTACAACAGCATAGGGAAATTCATTAAGATATGATAGACCATGCTCGCTCATATTGCTGCTCGTACAGCACTTCTAGCAACTTCACGTTTCATCTCTGCAGCATGTCCACTTCCTCGGAAATACATGTACACTTGCTGCATATTGTAACCACATACATAACACTTTACAGGTTGTTTGTATTAAATAAGTCGAATTTTAATTTCAAAGGTGCAAACCAGTTAAATGTGACCAAAATGTTTCAATTGCTGAAAATCTCACAAATCGCTTTTGAAAAGTAGATATAGTTTGAAGATGACGTTTTTATAATCTTAGTAATACTTTAATTAATTGATTAATCCGTGTATAATAAATAAGTAACTTGGTTTGCCAACTTGTCAGAATTCAATAAACCCATGATTCTTTTTCTGGCATTATTGATTACTCTTCAATTGTAATTTGTTTAAATTAAGATTAGAATCTGTTATTAAAGCAAAAAAAAAATAGTAATGATTATCTAAATTTTCAATTATTTAGAATAAATTGCCAAAATCGTCCTTGACGTTTACACAAACTATCAATTTCAGTTTAAAATCGAGAATTTCTGCTATTTTCGTCCATAATGTTTCCAAAAACTGCCAGACGGTCAACGTCGGGTTTTTTTTAACGGAGGGACCATTTTGGCATTTTTTACAACGTCAGGGACGAAAATAGCATAATTCACGATTTTGGACTCGAATTGATAGTTTTGTAAACGTCATGGGAAATTTTGGCAATTTACTCAATTATTCAATATTTATTTTATTCCACCGTCTTTAGACCCGTTAATAAAGATTATATGTGACCCATTACTCAACCTGCACATCTTGTACATCTATATAACATCAAGCTCTGAAACTTCCTTTTATTTTTCAAATTCATCAGTCACGAAACGTTTGGAGGGTAAAATGGGAAAAATGTCGAGAATTCTGACCTGAATAACCCAGATGCTAAGTAGTGATTCTAGACAGAACAGCCCGAATCCAACAAAGTAAAAGATCTAAACCAAATATATATAATTATTAATTAGTACTACGAAAGCAAAGTAATCCTACTTAAGTACACTTAGAAATCAACTACATTATAAAAGCGATCTGACCAGTTTGCCACCAAGAATAATGTCGTGTTGATCTCGTAATGTGTAAAACATTGTTACTTTTTGGCGACATTTTCGATACATTTTTCATTTTCTTAAAATGTTAAATCTTAAAATCCTATTTTCAAGCCTAAATGGGCATATTTAGAATATAAACTAGCAAAACTGATAATAAATCCATGTCATCATACTACAAGGGCAAACTGGTCATTTTACATTCTTTTTTGGTTAAAAAAATTAAAACAACTGAGTAAAAGAAAATCTTACCCCAACCAAAGCATGTTTGCCAACAAGATCCACTGCTGGTAGGATACCTCTGTTTTGAAATGGAATTAGAAGTGAACCATTAAACACAGATGGAACTAATGTGTAAATTAATCAAAGATACTGATAACTACAGGTGGAAATTAGTAATTACAACCAAGATATTATGAATCAGTTGATTTGGGTCAGGTTTTTTTATCCCTGATGATGGGTCAAGTGGGTAAAACAGAAAACGGGCCAAAAAGGAACGGATCGATAGTTGCCAAAAGGTCTCATAATATATCGTGTTAACAGGTCCGTGTCAGAAATTGCCAACCCTAATTATTATTGTAACAATCTAATTTTTGTAATCTTTTTTTACACATTGGTTACTTATTAAATCAATTTTAAACAGATTAAGTTTGTAAGGTTAACCCGACCCTGACTTGTTTTAAAAAAAAAATCCCAAATTACCCCTTACCCATCCCACCATTATGCCATCTTGAAACCATTTTTACAAGAAAGATAAGAAGTTTACGCGAGCGATTTTCCTTTGAAGACAACGGGAGGAGCAACTGCAGCAAAGATGACGAACCCTATGTGAACCTGAAAAAATGCCACGTCATCAAGTAAAATAAGTAGGTGATGACATGTACAAAAAACCTATTAATCACAAAAAACTTACCAAGTAAAATAAGAAAAACCAGCTGAATTTAAATGCACTTTCACTCCTGCAAATATCAAATTTGTGTTATTTGGATGTGAGTTTACCGCGTGGGCATATGGGGTATTTGGAAAAACAGATGTGCATTTACTGTTTGAAACTGTAAAGATAAGATTTTTGGATTGAGAATTTACCTAAAAGCGCGATAAAGCGGTCTGTACCACAATACATAGGCAAGTGGGACCCCTGATATGAAGTAAATAAGGGCAAGAAACCAGATCTTTGGGTCTGTAGCAGAAGAAATAATCACAGATATAATATTATTTTTTTTAAATAAAAGTAAAATAAAAATAAATTTAAACCAACCTTCTCCTTTAATCCATGCTGTTGTTGTGGCTATAATGTTCCAAAGAAGGCAAAGAACTAAGCCTGATTGTCATAAACATTATTAATATATTATTGAAATGGATATTGCAATTCTTATAACTCTAAAGTATGTATGTATGTACTTGAAAGAAAATAAATGTTTTCATAATGACAGAAATACCCATGTGTAATTATTAAAGTTAGATACTGATAAATTTTTATTTCAAATGGTGGCAAAGTAGTAAACTCAATTCTCCAAAGACTTGAAATCACAACTAAGGGCCCTATTTATATTTAATTATTTATTTTATTATTATTTTAGGACTTTTTAAGCCTGATTCTACAACCACATTCTTAAAGTTTCTCAATCCCAAAAAGTTTGGTTACACGTTGAATTCTTTATTCAATGTAACGCAATTTTGTAAACTTGATAATTTATTATCTATAAAACTTAATATAGTTCAAAAACTTTTTATAATCAACTTAAAGACATTTATAAAAAACATAAATTATAAATAATTTACAATCAAAAAAAAGGTTAGGACATGTCATTTTTAGGCCCGACCCTAAAACACCCTTTGTGCACCTTTGAATACACACATACGGTTATAATACTAATTCAAAGTTAACTCATTATATGGATTAAACATTATCTTGATAAAAAAACTAATTTCCTTATGTAAAAGTTACAAATGTTTAAAGAAAGTCGGGAAAAACTATACCCAAGCATGTGTTAAACAATTATATGTAAAATAAAAAACTAATACATACCCAAGTATGTTGTAAATGCAACATACTGAAGTTTCTGTAGATGAATTGGTATCTCATTTGCAATGTCATGATGAATAATCGGGAAAAACGGTGGCCAATTTTTCTCCTCAAGAACAATACCAGCTGAAACAGAAAGGAAAATCGGTTATTCAAAAACAAAAAAAATCATTTTTTATTTTATTTTATAAATTTGTTCCAAATCATAGCCTGTAATTTCCCTATAATTATTATTCCCTTTGTTCTTTAGAACCTCTTCTGGTTTTTGAAATTTTATTTCTTGAAAAGGCAGAAATGTTAAATCTTATCTAAAGGTGAAGTTGTAGATGAAAATTATGGAATTTATACCCTCTTAAAATTGGTATAATGTCATATTTACCCAACAAAGCATCATATTATCAAATATAACCATTTTTTAATTTTTCATCCATACCCTTCCTTAAGGCTTAAACTTTGTATTAGTATATGAGAATTTGGAATGTAAGGAAGAAGAATACGGTATGATGGTCATATTATTATTATATTCAATGAAATGTGTCAAAATGAAAATTTTAAGTATTTTAGAATGGGTATATACGATATTAAATTTTTGGTTAGGTAAATCTGATATTATGCAAGTTTTCAAGGGTATGTATGAATTTGGCCATTTATTTTTATTCAGTTATTTATTTTTTGCATTTAATGGTCTAAAGGAAGTAGTATTCAGTATCCATTACAAGACAAAAATATAGAAAGCAGATGATACCTCTAGCAGCAGCCTCTTCTTTTCGCTTGACTATCTGCAAAGTATAGATAAAAAAATTAAACGTTTATAAAATAATTAATTTTTTATAAAAAAATTGAATATAAAGAAGATAAATATACATCTTCTCGCTTCCTCAGATCAGCTTCCCTAGCTTGTAGTTCTCTCTCTTTCTTTTTCAAATCCTTCAAAACATTTTCAGATTATGAGTTAGCTTTACATAAACAATAACACAAATGCAGTAATCATCATTTAGGAAACTAAAAACTTGAAGAAACTGAAATATTATTGCATGATTCAACACACAAGAGCGTTTAACGGATTCTTAGTAAAGTGGTGTTTGGACTTTGGAATTATTTTTTAAAAATGATTCTGCAAACCAGAATCACATATCAGTTGTAAATTTGTAATGAACCATTTTTTAAAGGATACTGTTTGCATGTGCTTCTCAGCTTTTAATATAGTAAATTGTGATATATAGACATATAGTTACTCACATGTTTAAGTGTTTGACAAATTTTAATTATTTGTTAGATTTATAGATAAAATGAGCATGAAAGACAATTTTGTGTAAGAAATGACAGCCTTATGAAATTAGAATATAAGCATTCTTGATCAATTTAAGAATTGGTATTTATTTATTTAACACCCTTAGAACATTCACAGCCCGTTTTCCATTATCATTCTTATAATTCAACTAAAAATCAAATATATCTATAAAATTTGTTCATCATCAAATTACTCTTACATCCATTTCTTATCTCTGTCTCTATTCAATTAAAAATTCCTTCCCATTCTCCATCTGTTTTTTCCATTACAAACACTCACAAAGATACAGAGAATCAACAGAGATTCTCTAGATATAGAGAGTGAGAACTAAATCTCTATTATAGAGAATGGGATGGAGTGTAATATTATATACAATCTCTTAATTTTTCTTCAAATTATAGGGTATAGGGTTATAGGGAGAATGGGATGAGATTGCTCTAACTGTTAAATATAGAAATAGAATATTAAAAAAAAACTGATTATTGTGAATTCAGGTTATTGGTTTTGATACAAGGATTAATATCCACCAATGAATTCACGTTAGCTAACGGTTGAACTTACCGTAGCAGAATCAAGAGGGATGTCAACTGGAGCACTCCTATCATAGAAATCTGCGGGTTCATGTGGAAGTGGCGAAAGTCTAGAGTTTGCAGCCGGAACACTCTGCAAAACATATTCAAAACATTAATTAACAAGAAAAACAAATAAATAACGTATCAAAATGGGGTGACACTTGAGTACTTGACAAATCAATCCAATTCAACCGTCTCATAGGTACGAAAATTCCACCATTTGGACACATTCACATTTTTGTTAGCTCGAAAATATAATAATATTAATAATAATAATAATAATTATTATAATAATAATAATATTAAAAATACTAATAAAACAAAATAAAAATAACTAGGCTTACAGTTGTGTAAAACGGGCCTCCACCATAGTTTGACTTTCCTGCTCCTTTCCCTTGATCCTGATTATGTGGAAACATTAGAATGAGTTGACTTTGAATTTGATGAGATTCTTTGAGTTATAATCAAATACTTAATTTGCATATTAAAAGGCAACTGATAAAACTTGTGGACCAAAATCAATGTCATCAAACTTGAAATGTGGTTTGTATTGGAATCGTTCTTAAACAGGTCATGATACATTTCTTTTGGGATAGTCTAAAACATAAAGTGCAGAAATATTTTTTATGGAAAAAGTATATTGCGTGAAATTGTTATGAAAATGAACAATCTAGAGAAGTATATGGCATAAAATCAAGCTGATGAAAAATGATCTTATGAAAGTTATGACTTTTGAATGTCGTATTGTGCTGCTGTGATACGTAAACACATTATTTTGAGGCAAATTTATAATATTTATATTATGTTTCTCTATGTAAGATTACAAAAAGTGACAACATCTGAGTTATTGCTGGACAAAATGAATACATACATCCATATATACGTGTACATGTGTGTGTGTGTGTGTGTGTGTGTGTAGTGTATGATGATCTATGTAGTTGGAGTTAACAAATCTATGCAAAAACAATCTAATCTCTGTAAATTGTTATATAAAACCAGTAAACCTCCTAAGTTGCAAAACTGTAATAAAAATTAGAAGTCAATCACTTTGTCAGCAAGGTATCACTTATCGAAGTTAAGCAGTTGCAGACGAAACTAAACCAGATCTAGCAATTCAACAAGATATCAAAGTCAATCAACTCACAAATCATCTTCAATTGAAGATTAAACATGAATCAAATGAAAAGAAGAAACCCTACTATGAAGTAGAAACAGTTTGAACTTAATTTAATCCAATAACTCAAGGAAACGACGATGAATAAAGCATTAAATGACACACAACAAGTTAATTGGAAGAAAAAGAACTTACAGCAAAGGGATTAACTTCATCTCCTTCATCAAACGGATTAGGATCGTAACGATTAGCCATCACCACCAATTTATACGATTAAACTCGATTGGATTGAAACTAAAATTTGAGCGAGAAATTCTGCGTAAGAAAATGGGATAAGCGGGTGTGAGTAAAAAGGTCCAAACAACTTTGAAATATACGACTTCTTGTTGATTTACACAGTTTTCTTTGTTTTCTTTTGTTTATTTTGAGGTGAAAAGATGAATAATTTGATGCTTTTTTATAAAAAAAATATATATAATTAATAATTTCATCGGTATATCAAATTGATATATGATCGTAAAGTGATAATTACAAGAATCGTACGCGTTGTTTTAATGATAGTAGAAATCTGACTTTTGTGATCATGTGAGATTGTGAGTGACTATTCATTTCTTTCTTTTTTGTTATTTTTTGACACTAAATACAAACTTTCATAAGAGGTTCATAATATATTGTGTCTATATTGCTTTCAGTAAAATATTTTATCTAAAAGTTTATTTTGTTGTAAGTTAATAACTCAAATAATATAAGTCAGTTTGAACAAATTAACTCATCTATCACGTAAAAAAATACAATAGTACAAATATAAACTATTATTAGTCATCACAATATGTTTGTTGAATTTCTAACAATAACCGACCAACGATCTTCATTTTTTACATATGTAACTAATAATGACTATCAACTTTTACGCGATTAATGAACCATTGATCAAAAGTTGTGATGAACAATATTACAATGTCTAGTAAATGAGAGTCGCGTTTGCTCAGAGGTCTATTGCTGGAATTGCAACGGTTGCTTTGTCATTGCCTCGGAATACTCGGTAAACTTGTTGCATGACCCATATGCTTAGAATCAGCTCAATCGCAAAGAATCCGAATCCAATAAAGCTCATAATCTACAAAATAAAATTATCTAATTGTTCTTAACCATAATTAAAAATCAATGTTAGAGTCTTGAAATTTAGGCGATTTCCATATTTACCCCTAGTGCGGGATGTTTATCCATGAGTTTAATTGCATTCAAGATCCCACTGTAACAGCAACAACAACAACAATAATGTGTATAGTTAATGTCTATTTGGTTTTAATGTTTTAAAAAACAATAAGATAACAATTTTAACAATTAAAATGAACTTACGCAAAATGTAACCCGTAAAACAATATTCGAGGACCAATCGTTGCAAAGATAAAGAACATAATGTGATACTGTTGCATGAGATCACAATGAGTTTACTTATATGGTATTAAAAATATAAAATCAAAGATACTCACAGCGTAGTTGAAGAAAAAACAACCAAAGTGCATGCCGTTGTTTTTTCTGCCATATAGGTATTCAAAAAAATTATTTAAACGAATGAGAAATAAATAAGTGGATTATGTTAATATTTCAAATAATAATTTTTTTTATTATGAGATGAATACGTACTTGAAAGCTATATAGAGGGGACGGTACCAAAAGTAAAAGGCTCCGGGAGGACCCAATAAGAAGTAGACGACCGAGAAGAATATAAAAGCACTCGCTAGATCAATCAAGTAATTAATCAAGTATAATTTAGAGTGTTAATTAATTAATCGGTTTAAAATAAATCAAATGTCGATGAAACGCAAACCTTCATCACCCACAAATATTGCTATACTCGTTATAAGATTCCAAAAAAGTGTAATTGGCACTCCTGAATTAACCCATATATTCATAATCATAATTCTAATTGTTAATATAATAAGAATTATATGGTTTAACCGAAGATTAAGGTTGTTAGTGTACGTACCTAATAATGTTGCATATGCAACGTATTGTATTCTTTGAAGGTGGATTGGTATATCTCCAGCAATATCATGATGAACCAATGGGTAAAATGGAGGCCAATTCTTGTTGTTAATGACTACATGAGCACCGGCTGCCCAAATGGAATTTAAAATAAGAAAAAAACGACAAGATTATTAAGCATGATACCGTAATTAATGTAATTAATTAAAGCTCTGAATGAACGTACTTGCTTCAAAGTTTTTCTTAGGTAAAACCAAAGACGTGACACCGTGTATATTTAAAAATCAACGGTGTATGTTTTGATTGATAACAAGGTGAGGCTTTTGAAATTATTTTAGTCTTTTAGTATTAGTGAAACAAGGACCCTGTTTATCTGAAAACCATTGTGTGTATTTATAAAATCAAACAAAAAATTTCTGTTACCCAACCCGATTTGATGAGTAAATTTCTTGAATATTCAAAAGACCAAAATGTGTTATTTAACACCATTGAAGTAATTTCTTTATATGTAACAGGATACAAAAGATGTTAAGAACCTACATGTTACCAGTGCCTCCTCTTTTCGTCTCAATATCTGCAAATATAGAACGTTTAATGTATTACTATCAAGTGAGTACAAATATCAAAATGATTTAGTAATTTACAACATATAGTTTTATTACCTCCTCCCTTCTATTCAATTCAGCCTCTTTAGCTTCCAACTCCTTTTGCTTCTTCTTTAATTTCTATATTTAAAACACATTATAACGACTTACTATTTAACTCGCAAAAAATAGATAAAGAAACGTCTAAGTTTGGAATAGATATTGGATATTGATTTTTGGTGTGTTAGGTGTAGTGGCAGGATACAAGTATGCAAGTCTAGGAGGTGATGGGTTTAATTCCCGTAAGGTGTAAAAATATTGCTGTCCAAAATTGAAAGATTTGAACGGAAGATATTTTATTATAAACTTTATGTTTTTATACTACTTTAAGCAATCTATCATATGGATAATTAGCTTAAGGTCATGGGTTCAATCCATGACAAAGTGTATTTGGTGTACGCTAAGAGTAGAATTAGTAAGGTATGCGTGTTTACCATTCAAAAATTAAAATAATTTACATTTACCAGATTGATAAGTAAAATTACAATAAAATAAATTAAGTAGGTCATACTAAAGGTAAATCATGCATGAGAGTTTCGCGGTCGGAATAAAGGGTGTGTGTGACCAATTTTGGCAAGATGTACATATCTTTGCCTAGAGGCGATTGTAACATCTTAATTTGTGACCTAGTCACTG
Source organism: Stevia rebaudiana (assembly GCA_009936405.2). NCBI lineage: Eukaryota > Viridiplantae > Streptophyta > Magnoliopsida > Asterales > Asteraceae > Stevia > Stevia rebaudiana. Next base: position 1,387,983 of record WOUH02000001.1, read on the forward strand.
TTGCTTCAAGGTCAGCCGCTAAGGTTAATATTAGTCGGAAAATTTAAAGGTTATAAATAAATTTTTTTTCTTTTGCAAATGAAATCTAAATTTTTATAATGAAGACGACACGTTTATTTATGATTAGACTACTCACTACAAAAATATGTGTCAACCAAATACATTTAAAGTGTAGTATTTGACGTCAAAAAAAAATTAAAGCTAAAATCACTAGGGTAAGGTTATTCTAAATATGGAGCTTATTCTAGGAGGGTTAAAAGGGATTTTAAAAAAATCATAAACCGACTCAAACGAACTCCGATTGAACTCATTTTAGCGGCGTTGGAACCGT
>WOUH02000001.1:1388413-1402411 GCA_009936405.2 Stevia rebaudiana
AAAACTTCAATCACTTGTAAAAGTTATCCTACCTTGAATTTTTTAGGACTTGTCAAAATCGATTTTTTTTCTAAATGAGATTTTTTGAGAGCCTTTAATGGGTTTTGGGTAAGAATTGTAGGTTTCTTGAAAAATAGGAGCTCCGTTTACGGAGCTTGCCTATGTGGCATTTTCCCGGTCAAAAGCTCACGTGATGTTCAAGAGGGATACTAAGCTCCGTAAATGGGATTTTCGGAGCATGCTTAGGTGGATCAAATCTGGTACACTGGTACGGAGCTCCTATTATTCAAACAACCTTCAATTTTTACCCAAACCCCGTTAAAGCCTTTCAAAAAATCCCATTTTAAAAAAAATCTTCTCAAAATCATAATTTAACATTTTGAAACAAATCACAATTTTATATCTTGTAAAAGAAATGATGCAATCAAATATATGATATATCTACATAGATAGTTATTATTATTCTTCACAATAAAAAAATTAAAAAGCAAAAAACTTGTTCTAAGATTAATAAATATCATCAATTTATCATCAAGTTATGACATCAAATTAAAGAGATTTGACGAAACGAAATTTTCATAATGTCTAGTACCATGCCATCTTAAAACAAACACACACTAACTCGGGTTTTTTTAAAGCTTTAAAAAATTGATGATGAAGTCATGTTGAAATGTTGAGAGAGAGCATATATATACACGTACAGAAAAAGGATTGATATCATCGTCATGAGCAAATGGGTTCTGATTATGATGGTCGGCCATTGCTGAAGTCGGAAACAATGTACTGGATCGAGTGTTGTGTACGAGGAAGATCAAGATCGATGCATTGAAGAAAAAGAAAGGTGGATGAGTGTTTATATAAAGGTTTTTTTTGTTAATTCATTGTTTTACTTTGGTTTATATAAAGGTTTTTTTTGTTAATTCATTGTTTTACTTTGGTTTTTATATTCGATTCTCAAATGCTTTCATTGCGAGGACGGCACTTTGCCTGCAAACTTTGTCTTTACATTTGCATGCATCTTGTTAACAACGAGCTTTAAACGTATATGTTTATTCTATGTGCTTGTATGTTTTCAGATTGTTTTTGTTTGTTTCTTTTCAAAAATGTCAGTTTATAAACAACGGACGAAAATATTTAAATCGAAAGGTTTAATGTTTTAATTTTGGACACTTGGTTGTGTCGGGTACGACACGCATGTTGTTTCATTTTAGGGATAATCACGATAAACCAAATTGACTTGGAATATCCCAAAATAAGCATGGCTAAGGCTATGTGTAGTGGTAAGGGGGTGAAGAAGGAGTGAGTTATGACGCGTCAGTGTCACACAGGAGAGAGAAGGAGTGATGAAGAATGAGTGGAGGTGAGAGAGATAGGTAAAAAGTGGAGGGTGAGGTGGTATATTATGATTGGTTAAAAAAATTAATAAAAAATTAAAAAAACCCACTTTTCTCCCCCCACGCCGTGCTCCAGCCCATGCCTCCCTCTCTCACACCCTAACGTTTTGGTGTTCAGGGGCGTTACCCCCTTCTCCACTCCTCTCCCACGCCCCACTATGGGGAGTCTAAACTCTTGCCGACAAAGTTTCACAAGCTGCCGACATGACTAAACCATGGCTAAACTCATGTCGACACAGCTCCCAGCTCACACATTGCCGAGGAGCATGGGGGGCTATGAGGGAGTGCAAGAGGTGTGATCACACATGGCCCCATTTTTCAGCGGCCCGAAATTTTGATTTTTTTGTATATAATTATATTTATAACAAAAATGCATATGATTTAGAATCAAAATTATTTAACTTGTTAAAGTTTTAATTTAATTACAAATGACATAAATATCCATTAGCTTATAACTTGTTAAAGTGTTAACTTAGTTTTCGATTTACGAATATTTATAATATATACATGGGCCAATTTTAATAGTCGCACAAACCACTTAATATCTTGGACGACACTGTCGACGAGGAAAAGGATCTGTAGTGAGAAAGCCGAGCTACGAGCATTTAAGGTGATATGGTGGTGGTTGGGACATGGGAAAGCCACTTGAGCTGTCACATATGCGGTTTTCGGGTAAGGCTCTTACGCTATAAGGTATGTTGATGAACTAGTGGGTTGTGATGTTGTGAGTTAAGGTTGACCATTTTGCCCTCATAATTTAGTATAAATAGGTAGTGCATGTATTGGTTTAATTACATCAATTCTCTGAATGTTCAACAAGTTCTTTATGTAGTTCTCAAAGACAAGTCTTAAAAGATGGCAACTTCAAGATGTTTCATTGGTGGTGGTTCCTCAAAAGAACAAAAAACTGTAAGGATCTTACCAGCTACGAGAAGCCAAAAGGTGTTTGAACTTTTCGACTAGTGAAATGTCATAACGGTGTTGAAAAGTCTCATTACAAAGAATGTTGTGGTTTCATTACACTTAAGTCTAACTCAACTTTGAGAAATCACTTGCAAAGACATTGTGTGGAGGTAAAAAAGGTGGCTGGTGATAAAAAAAAAAGAAATAATAACCGTGTGTGGTGTTTTGAATTTCGATCCCAACATGGTTTTTAAGATGATAACTAATTTTGGTTATTCAAGAAAGTTTCATGGTCAGGTAAGTCGTTATACTATTAGACGCAATTGTTTAATAAGATGGAAACACACAAGTGTTTAATAAGATGGAATCACAACCTTTCAAAAGAACCAAGACATATGAGACAAACGAGTTTCAGTAGGTGGTTCGGATGCCTAAAACTTGCAAGTGAACCTCGACTTGGATGAAGATGATAAAGAAAGCCAACCAGAACAACCTCGCGATAAAGGCAAGCGGGCGGCAACATCAAGAAGCCAATCTTATGACACTAAAGCAAGAAGCGGCCATTTGAAAGGACCTTCGAGTGATGATGACGCCTACACGGGCTACACCTACCAATAATCTCATCACGAAACGATCAAGAAAATAAGAGACAAAATCACAGACTTTTTTTTTTTTTGAATTACATAGATTAGAGCACTCTCTCAACTCCGAATTCTTACCCTCCTTCGAGACCTATAGACAAGTTCCAAGTAAGATGAAGAGCATCTTCCTCTACCTTTACACGTCCCTTGACATAACAATGTTTATTTGCTTGTTAGGGACCACACATTCTACACCTGTTGAATTGTGAATGCCATCAACGGTCAACCACTCTTTGCCAAAAACTTTTTGTTTCCATTTTATAAACCCCAAGTTATTTCCACCTATACGTACCTAAAAATCCTAAATCATTTTGATAATTAGACACATAAATCCATGCCGGCTATATAAAACAAACTTCCATTTCTCCGATCACCATGAAGAATCCTCTGCAACTGAATACAAACTACTATTCAATCATCGATTTTCTGGAATCCAAGTCCTTCTCATGGATTTTCATCGCAAATCACCGTGACACATGGCGAGCAACACTCTCATGGATCACCTTTTTCCTCTTAACTTTTGCAGTTCCAGTTTTCTCCCACTTTGCTATTCATCATCGCAACCACCTTCGGCCTTACGATTGGATTGTTCAAGGATCTCTCTCGTTGTTCTCGACGCTGTCGTTCGTTACTCTGTTGCGGTTTACTCGGAAGTACGGTCTCCGGCGGTTTCTGTTTCTCGAGAAGCTGGACGACGTTGATGATCAACTTAGACGAAGGTATTCTCAGGAGGTTCATGTATGTTTCTCGCTTCATGTGCTGTTAATTAATGTGATTTTTAACGTTAATGATTCAGTTTCCCCTAATATCTAGGTTTAGATGTTGTAGTTGACATTTAGCTCTATTTGAAAACCTAGGGGACTAGATTGTTAGGCTTGAAATTCAGGGGTGAAAACTGACAAACTAAGGAAAGTTTAGGTAATCTTGGAAACTGACCGTTAGTTTGTCACGGATTGATGGTGAATACAAAAATACATCTTTGGTTGTATTTTGGGTGCACATATATGTCATCACATGTTCTTCAATCTATGATGTAGATAGAGGGCAGAGGGCTAGTTATTCCAAAATGTGTAAAATTTATGAGGTTAATTCATTCGAATACTCGCGACTCGCGAGAGAGTGACACGTGTCTCTATTTATACTCTTTTATTATCGAGTATAGATATAGATATAGATATAAATAGTTTGTTGGCCTATTCTGACCGAGTAGATATCTACCACATCTATTATTTATCATAACACACCACATCTTTCTTATTTTTTTATAAACTAACATATATTTAACATCAAACTGCAGAGATCAACAATGCTCCTATGTGCTTTCATCCTCCCATGCTTTGTTTGTGACACAATTTACAACATATGGTGGTTCACCTCAAGTGGGACCCACATACCCTACATCTACAACCTTTACTTTAGCCATGCGATGGCATGCTTGATGCACGTGACCTCTTGGTTATACCGAACTTCACTATTCTTGCTCGTTTGTGTTCTTTTCAAACTCACATGTTCTCTGCAAATCCTTAGACTTGAAGATTTTGCTCAAGTGTTTGAAAAACAATCTAATGTGGGCCCCATATTGGTCCAACACCTCACTATAAAAAAAAACCTTCGTGTTATAAGTCATAGGTTTCGTGCGTTTATTTTACTAACGTTAGTAATGGTGACAATGAGCCAGTTTGCTTCTCTCCTTGTTACAACTGTGGATGGCTCATTGGTTAATATATCAACCACTGGAGAACTCGCGGTAATCCCTTTTTCTTGTTGGTTATATTATAAATTTAATTACACAAATGGGACCTGTGTTTGGGGAAAGTAACATGTTTGTTTACTAAAGTGTAAAAGTTACAAGTTTGGGGTTTGTGATGTTTCAATTTTGTTTCGAGTTCAGGTATAAAGGCTAACTTTTCTGTTTATTTATGCTGAAATGACCAAAATACCCTTTGACTTTAATACTTTCGTTTTGTTGCGAGTTTTGGTACTAAGGCCAACTTTCGTTAACTTTTGCACTTCACAAGATTGTCTTTGTTTCATCCATGTCATTGTAAATAATTAAATATTAATATTTATTGTTAAACTGGGTTTGGAAAATGGATACTGAGTCTTTCGTGTTGTTTATCATCTATAATTATTTATAGTTTGTTAGTGAAAATATTGGCTGAAATGACCGAAATACCTTTTGACCTTTCACCCTTTGACTTTGGTCATTTGGCTCCAATAATCAAAACTCGTTATAAAATTGAAAGCAATTGCTTAGTACCAAAACCTGTTACTTTATATCATATATGTAAAATATGATTGCAGAAATTATATTCTTATGATAATTTATTAATTATTTATATTCTTTTGATAATATATTAAATTATTATTTAAAACAAAAACATTGATGAATTTAAAATACTTTTATGTTATTTTGTTGCTGTGTTTCATAATTTTAAATATTGGTGCAGTTATGCTCTGTTACACTTGTGTTTGGTCTGTATATATGCCAACGAAGTGCAGCAAAGATCACACATAAAGCTCAATCATTAACAAGCTTGGTTACCAAATGGCATATGTGTGCCACCGTGGACTCTTTTGTTGATATGGATTCAAATCCAAGGACTAATATTGCTCCACAAATTGCTGATTTGGATTCGGAAAATGATGGTGATGATGGACTTGATAATACTAATTTTATTCCAGTTTATAAGCATACAATTTCCTACCAACAAAGACAAGCTTTAGGTGAGTTTATTTATTTATTTATTTATTAAGAACCATGTATGTGTGTGTAGGTGGCAAAAGTGGGTCGGGTAGTTTGGGTCATCACGGGTCGAATTCGGCAGTGTTTATTACGAGTCAAGACATTGCACTGACCCGCAAGCACGTTTTTTTTTTTTAATATCTAGTGTGTTGAAATGAAATTAAATAATAATAAATTACTATTAATATTATTATTGTTATTTTTAAGCCTACTACTATCATCATCATCATCATCATCATCTAATTTTATATAAATATTTTTTTTATACCAAAGTAGTTCTTTCATATGTTTTAACATATACACACGAGTTACACATGTTTAAATTATATAAAAAACGAAGTTCATTTATTTATTTTTATTGAATTTCATGAAAAGCAAATATATATTATATTTACAATAGTAATGAGTTCTGAAATGATCCGAACCCTTGATGGATTATAAAATTTGATTATTATTAATTATGATTAATATATGTTTGCAGTGACCTATTTTGAGAACAACGAAACTGGGATCACGGTATATGGATTCATGTTAGACAGGACATCTATAAATACAGTCTTTGCAATTCAATTGTCTCTCGCACTTTGGTTGTTTGATAAAACAATCGGTTTCGGTTGACATTTGACTTTAAAAACCATCTCAAGTGTTACGAACTAACTATCATTTCAAAGAAATGATGATAAGAGAACAAGATGGTGTGTTAAGACAACGGATATCATCCCAACCAATATGGATATTTCACCATAGTTCTTTACATGTATATATAAACTCTAGTGATTGTATATATTGTATAATGTGCAAGTTATGTCGTTTTATAGCTAGTGGAAATGCTTTAAAAGTCATGTTTAGGTTTATCAAAATTACATGTGTTGTAGCCTCTTAATAATTCTATTAATAGTTCATACAACCTTTTAATGGTTAAGTTTCACAAACATGCTAAATAATTCAGTCTCTCTCTCTTAATTAATCAAGCCTCTTAATGGTTCGAACACATTTTTACCAAACCGCCCCCAAAATGTTTTAGGATAGATAATGATCTTTGAAGTGCATGATGAAGGTGTTAAATTTACTTTTATATAAGATATGATGTTTTATATTTAAAATTGTGAATTGAATTTTGTAAAGTGTGTTAACTGTCTTTCATCATTGTTATTATGGACACATGACACTCATATGAGATTACCACTTTGTCACAAATAGCAAAGTATGTAGTTTGTGTAAGTGCTTATATGATTTGGCTACATAAATATATTTCTAAATATAGGTTTCCAAATTTAAATGGTATAACCAAACATTTACCAATGAACATGTCACAAAAAGTAATCATTTGATGTTCAAACAATTGATTCATGATGATGATGATGTTAAATAGGTTTCACATGGAACCACTGGTTTCATGTGAAAAAAAAAATATTGTATAACAAGATCGCACTCAACTCGTCTAAACAAATCACACGGTCAAAAAACACCCGAGTCATAAACCCTAGGTTTGTACTTGTTTTCGTCTGTAAAACGGATCCACCCACCATGTGTCCTCTTTCACAGCCTTTTCCCACCGTTTTTTAAATATTTGAAGCTCCGTTGTCGATTGCCTCCTTATCTGCCATCAAAATAAAGGTTTATTTAAAATCATATAAAATTGTTTAAAGGTAGATAAACAGGTTTCATAAATAAAAGTTGGGTTGCTTTGGTGATAATAGTATTTATTTGTAATAATATAAAAAGTGTTAGTAATTTAGGTGCTCACCTCAGCTCGAACATCAATGGCGGGAGCGCGTTTCTAAAAAAAGATATAACCATTTCAAAAAATTAGCCCAACAAATCTGGGACATAAAATATAAAAATGTACATAAAGTTAAAAAAAAAGGAAAAGAAGAATATACCTTTGATACATCCACATGATTAGATGTCTGCTAAAAATAATAATTTAACTGTTAAACTGGATAGAATTGAACCATTGTAAAGTAAATGAAACGAGTCAAGGGTAAAATAGTCCAAATGGATGACCTTTTTAGCAGAAGCCCCGCCTAACGTTTGTATGCCTTGATGCACGATAAATTCACTATCAACGACTCCAACCTTCTTCGAACGGTCCCCCTTCATAAGGCGATGTTTAATCAACTCATTCCATTTTCAAATTATATAAAATTATTACTTTTTTTTTACAAGAATTGATATATCAAGAGTATTAATTAATTAGTAATATTTCAGGAAATCTATACTTATTTTAAAGGTAACTAAAATGACAAAAAAAAAAAACGGTTGGAAGATCAGTCTTGGAACAGTATTTGTTTCAGATTAAAATTCTGGTAATCCATACAAAATGTTTATTGAACACATGATAAAACATTGAACATGTTTATAAATCATAACGCGATAATTTAAAAATCACCTGTGCACAGTAGCCAAGTTTCATATCCATTCCCCATCCATGAACAAGGTCATTCTGAAAGTATACAAAAGTATTTAAGATGTATTATATAAATCTATCAGTTTTTGACAATGTTTACAATGTTAATAATAATAAAAGAAAAAAAATGTACCAGATACCTGAATAAGATGCCAAGCACAATGCCATGCAGCTCTAGAGAAAACCGGGACCATTCCTTCTACAAATCTGTATATTTCAATAATAATTTTTAGTAAAATATTATCAACAAATGGTAAATTAGTCTATAACTTAATCATAGAATTAATTACACAGTGGTCCAAGTGGGTTGCTGAAAGTAACAGGTTTGAATACTGAGGGACTGAAGTAATAGGTTGGGTTTTAATAAGTTTTATGCTTTAAGTTTTGTAACGAATTTGGGTATTAAGGCTAACTTTCGTTAACTTTTCTAGTTGAATCAGAGTGAAATGTCAAAAATAGCCTTTGACTTTTCAAAATCTCAAAGGGTATTTTGGACCTTTTGGTCATTACACCCTAATTTAACTGGAAATTCTAGACTGGTTACAAACCTGAAAACATAAAACTCAAACCTATTACTTTAAAACTTTTATTACCCAAACTTGTTACTTTTCGCAAACCACAGAGACTATTTGTGTAATTAACTCTGGAAAATAATATCGTGTATGCCGCTCTACCCAGAACAAGGTGGACCCTCACTATCGTTTGAACATTTCACACTGCCTCTGCTGTCATAAACTCTCCTGTAAAACAAAAAAATTAAAAAAATGGGAAGTTTCAAAACATTAAACCACTTGTAAAATGTAAAGGTTTTAAAACAATTCACCTGTGAAACTTATTCATTCTCTTTCGTATCGTGATACGATGATGTATATAAGTTGAATTTGGATCTAAAGCTGGCTGTGATATTTCTAATCCTTCTGCTTTTACAATATTCAAATACCTGCAAAATTTAAAAATCAAGAAACAAGTCAATTGACTGAAAACAAAAAAATATGTAAATAAAAACCTACCTTCGGGGATTGAAATGTTGCACTCCTAAATCTTCATCCCAGAGAAATATATAATCATAAATAGACACAGCAGCAGGATGCAGAAATCGCTTTGCAAACCACCTAAGATATTATTAATCAGGTAATTAAATTGTTGGTGACAAATAAATAAATGTAATTTTCTCTTTCCACATATAATTTTACTGAAAGTTCATATTGACAAAGACTTAACAACCAAAGACAAAAGAACAAGAGTTCGTTACGTATATGGTTCTTGTGGTTTTCGAAAAGTAACAGGTTTTGATACTAAGGGATTGAAGTAATAGGTATAGGTTTAATGTTTAACGAGTTTGGGTATTCAGGCTAACTTCCATGAATCTATGGTGAAATGACCAAAATACCCTTTGACTTTTCACACTTTTACTTTGATTATTCTAAGAGTCGCAGGGTATTTTGGTTATTTCACCCTAAGTTAACGGAAGTTAGCCATAATATCGTTACAAAATTGAAAGCATAAATCCCAAACCTACACATTAAACCCTTATATCATTAGTGACAAAAATTTAGCTGTTAAAAATAAATAAATAAATTAGTACACAAACTTATTACTTTCTGTAAACCACAAGACTATCTGTGTAATTAACTTAAATTATAAATAGTTTAAAAATATAAAAATTGGCATAGATGTGAAAAAATGCAGGTTGGGTAACATGTAAAAGTGGCATCGGGTCAAAGCATGTAAATTTATGGTTGAGCTGTCAAACAAACAACTTTTTGCTCATAATTTAATTATTTTTTAAATAACTAATGACCTACCACTTTGTTTGGTTCTGAGCTACAATATGTATGACTTTGTTATGCCAATCAAGATCCCGCCAGCCATCAACCTTCCCATCATAATGGAATAAGATAACTGTAAAATTTTCTTTCAGAAACTGTAAAGCCGGATGTTAGCCAAATATTATTTACATATTAAAGTATAAAAAAATAGGCAAATTGGATTTTAATAATCCAAACTGAGACTCATTGATTGGGTGATAATAATCAATACTAACTAATCGGCTAATAGCACTCCCAACTTTCACTTATGTTGTCATGCATAGTCCATGTAACGTAATCATGCAAAAGTTACTCTTGATTTACAAGTATTCCACTCGATGTCGTTTGTACATTTTCACATTTTTTATAGTTATTATATTGAACGAAATCGAGTAATAATCAAGTGTAAATCTATGATGAGTATGCTATTGCGACTGTCAATAACGACATAATGGAAAGTTGGGAGTGCTATTGGCCAATTTGCTAGTATGGATTATTATCAGCTAATGGGTCATAGTTTGGATTACTGAAATCCAACTTTTATAATAAATCTACCGATACCGAAAATTAACATACCTTTTGAACTATAGTATTAACATTACGCTTTTGTTTGAGACCCACTGGAACGGCTAACAAGTTATGCGTATCGGAAACATCACTCTTCAACAAATAAAGATTGGCCAAATTAAACAAATTGATAACGATGTTATTAATTAATTTAACTTACACAACAAGTAAAAAAAATAATGTAAATGAATAATGAACTAGTAAGATTGTGTCTAACCTTTGATTTTGAATTACTTGTTGACCATAAAGGCTTTAATTCCAAGTCAGATTTAGCTTCAATAATACCGCGAGGTAAACCTTTTAAACTTGTAGAAGTTATAGCATATTCCTAGAAAATAGCATTAAAATTACAATATTTACATCTAAATCACAACTTGCAGAAAGAGAGCAAAAATAAAGAACATAATATTAACTGTTTCCACAATATTTAACAAATTTTCGAAACCTACCTTTGATGAATAGAGTGAATCAAATCTAGAGTCCAGCTGATGAGATAAATCAGAAAAAGATTCATGTTAGTGAAGTCATGTAATCGAAACAAACTATTAAAAGACAAAAGATTTAATTTTGAACAATCTATTAATTAACACATAATAAGATTAGCTCACATGGAATAGTAACAATTTAGAAAAACTGACCAATAAGATGCTAACTGTGATTAGCTTTGAAGTTGAAACACAGGTAAGAAAGTACACCAATTGTTGAGACTTATAAATTCTTTGTGGTGAAAGATATTACATTATTAATATATGATTTATTAATGAAGATTGAATGACTTCATGCTAAGTTAAATAACTAGTGTAAATTAATTAGTCAAAGTGAACCTGAACCAAGAGGGTGAAACAAACCGACTCCATATCCATATATATTTAATTATTTTGTAGGACTTGTAACCAAATCATTTTAATTCATTAAAATATGTTAGAGCTCCTTTGACTGTTTTAAAATATAAAACTAAATACCATACATCCATCTTCAATAACTTATTAACTAAAATCAAATGCAGTGTTTACCTCTGTTTGGAGATACTGATAATTTGTGGTTCTATACACAATATACAGCATTATAATAAATGCAACTCCCATAAACGGTTTCATCTTCATTCCATAACGTCCCTGCATATATAGAACATATTCCATTCACATTTTAAAGAATGTAAACCAACAGAAACTGTCTTAAATTGAATTTAGAGATGATCATATCAACATATAAGTTTACCCAATCAAAATGGAGGTGTCTTTTCAATAGATTCCTCCATGATTTAGCGTCTCTCATCAACAACTCGTGTTTATATATGTTTTCATACCAAACTGCAGGTGTTAGAACTGAAAGACATCAGTAACTCACTCGAACAAAAAATAGTTGGATGCAAAAAGCCAAAAACTAACATAAATGTAGGCAAGTATCTACACCAATTTACAAAACTCCATATTATTTTCACCAAATTAGAGCATACGAACATGTTTCTGACAAAGAGTTATCTACACCAATTTACGTAAAGTTATACGCATCAAAACACAAACACAATTATATAAGCCTCAAAAACGCAATAAAACTATTTTCAATAAAGATAAAAAAACCAAAATTCACCATAAAAGAAGCATCTCGGTTTCCTCTAGAGAATATTTGTCTTTTGCATCTCTAATCACATAGAATTAAATAATCTGCACGCATATACATACAAACACAACACGTGAAACAAGTGTATACATAAATTAATCGCTCCTTTTGTGTCTGAGAATTTCAAGTGAATTAAGTGACGTTACTAGTCATTTTTCTCCATGGATCTTACAACGATCACTGAGATTTAACGATCGTACATTGTTAATCAGAGATCGGAAAAAGGTATGAGAACAAACAGTGACCTGAGCAATTGGCGAATGAATCAGTAGCAAAACTTCAATTTCAGCAGCTACTGGAGATGATTCCGGCGAGGATGATATTAGCTCCGATTAAAATGCTAGTTTCCGGCGAGACTGAGTGTAATTATCGAACAAATTTAGCCGCGAGTAGTGGTTTGACTATGAGTGTTTCTCATCTTTTATGGAGAGAGGGACTGAAGTGTCGGAATTGACATGTTTTAAAGTGAAAAAGATTTTTAATTGTATGTTGTTAAGCTCTCTCGTTTACATTTAGTGTATAATACCTACTTTTATTCAAGGTATATAATGTTCTTATTTATGTGAATGAAATCAATTTTTTCTTCTTGATTCATTTTAAACATCAAAACCCATTTCTGATTCGGTTATTTATGTGAATGAAATTACGAATACATAGTCATAATATACATTAAATAATTGGTTGCATTACATATGTAATAGAATATAAAACGATACCGAAACTAAATGTTATCATCTATAGTTGGGTATGAATTTCATTTACTAGGTTACATACCCGTGTATTATACGGGGTTACTTAATCAAGAGAAGTTTCATGAAAAAACCATTCTTTTGTGCGAGAACCAAAAAATCAATATTTAATTAATTTCAAACATTTATCATTTATTCATATGTTATTATTTTTTAAACTGAATTGCACAATTGAATCTCAATTTTTCTCCTCTTTCAAACGAGTATAATGAAGTTATATTAAAAACGAAAAAAATATTACGTCATAAAATTTTAATACTACATATATGCAAAATATGCAGCATAATAATAATTTAATAAAATTTTAATACTACATATATACATTATAATGATAATATACAAATTATACTTCTTTAAATTTATATTTGCGTTTATATAAAAGATTTATTCGGAATTTTCTTTATTTTTCATCTTTTTAGGTATACATGCGTGTAATAACAATATAGTATGTCATATTGTATATATGCAGTATAATGATAATTCATATATTTTAGTATTTTTAGCTACTTTACGCATTTCCTATAAGTGTTTTTTTATGTATATATGTATATTTCAAGCAGTCGTCAAAAAAAATGTATATTATAAGTATACTACATAATATGTAGTATATTACAACTAACGACACAAATTTTATTTTAATTTTTTTTACATACCTTAATTATACTCATTTGAAATATGGTAAAATTTTTGATTCAATGTGGCAAACCATTTTAAAAATAATAATAACGTATAAAGAAATAGAAAATGTTTGAAGTTTACTTAGGTATGATTTTTTAGATCTCGCATAAATTTGTATCGTTGAATCATTGTATATGGAGAAGATCTCAAATAAATCTCTCCATATATCACCAAATTATATAATTTATATATAATATACCTCTAATAAAGCATTACAAAAAAATATCACGTGACATTATCTTAATTTTTCAAACTTATTTACAATATTTTATTTAACAAATTGTACTGATAAATATATCAGATGTTAAGGTTATGACTAAAAAAACCTTACCTAAATTCAAATAGAGTTTATCCATAACAATATCATTTGTTATTTTATTATTTGAAAATAACAATAGTAAGAGACTAATTATTATTATTATTATTATTATTATTATTATTATTATTATTATTATTATTATTATTATTATTATTATTATTAT
>WOUH02000001.1:1402511-1424205 GCA_009936405.2 Stevia rebaudiana
TTTCGAATCGATTTTTTTCGGTTTCGAATACGATTCGGGTTTCGGTTTTTTTCGAATTTCGATTTTTTTGCCCACCCTAAGTCCGAGAATTGATAATCCCAATCAATTAACAACTTGAATCTAAAGAAATTGAATTGATATTGCACGAAGAACACAACCAAACTTTTTGATTGGTAAATAGACTTGGACATGTGTTAAAAAAATCATTTCATTTTGGTCGCAACCCAAATATGTCACCATCCCATATCATGAGAAAAAGTTGTACAAAAAGTAGTTTTATATGTATTTTTTTTTTCCATGTGGCACTCCAACTAATGTCTATAGGATGTGAATAGGAGTCATCTTGTAATATAATATGGTTTGAAGATCTCTTGCTTTGAACTTCGTTAGATTTCTGTATAGTTAATTATGAAATGTCAGCATTTCTGCTACTTTTATTTCGTTTCGTAAAAGACGTACTGTACCCACCAAAATGGTATATTGGCATCACTAATTCTAGAATAATATCATCTAACTAAACAAGAGATAGTAACAATAACATTCTGAAAATGAAAGATCTATGAAATAATTTTTCGACACACGCTATCATAATTTAACCCAAAATTTTCGTACAAATAAAAATCGACATATTTTCTTAGACAAGTTGAGATGATATACTACTATTTCATTTTGATGAAATTATCAATTCTGTTACCACATAAAAATACATAATATTGTTAGGATCTAGTTTTATCTTTTATTTTCTAAGTTTCTAGTTTTTTTGTTACAATTTCTTTTTAACTTCAAAATACTATCTAATCTATTTTGAACAGCAGAGAATCTCGCATGCTAGTCACTGGTAGCTGGACGATGTAGCCAAGGTCGATTCCTCGACCTTCGTGAGACCGTACCCCAGATAAGCAGGAACCGGATGAAATCCGTAAACCCTCTCCACTCCCAGGCTCAAACCAGTGACTCTATCCAATGTCCAGATAAGCAGGAACCGAGAATCCGTAAACCCTCTCTCTCCTCAGGTTCGAACTAGTGACTTTTTCCGATGTGCACTTTTTCTTATCACATGAATACCCAGAGCAATTATGCTCTATGCAAAATTTGAACCTGATACCTCTAAAAGAAAGAGCTCAAGACAACACTAACCATTTGGTCTAAGAATCATTAGTAAATAATAAAATATTCAATCTGGCACACCCAAGATATTTAATACATAAAGAAATAAAAACTAAAGCTTTGAAACTAACAATAAATATGTATTTTTCTCTGGAGCAATTATTGATAATTTGATTTTACTGATATCACGAGGCATGGTAGGCAGAAATCACGAGGCTTGAGGACTACAACTACACAAATATATATTCTTTTTTTGTCTTTCGAACGGCAAGGCAATAAAATATATAAAAAAAAAATTTAGCAAGGAGCTATAAGTATCAATTTATCAATGATCTCTAGCTTAAGTACTTGTGATAACACATCTAACATTTCATTAAAATAAGGAGGTTTTATAATTTGAGACATAATATCAGATTAGGTGATACGGTTTTCTACAAGTAGGCTCCTCCTTGATGGTATTTCTAAGTGAGTCAGTCATTGAGCGCGCCAAAATTAATATGGACGGTTAACATCCCGACTAAGAAAAGCTCACTCGAGTATTAGGGGTAGTTTCACTGTTCGTTATCAATACAAAATAAATTTGAAAATAATTTAAAAAACACACCAATCTTTCTAATTTAGTGAGATAAACCTTCCTTATTCTTTACCCACACAAACGTATTCACCATAATTTCTATCACCTTGTCTTGGCTCCCATGATCGATGGTTATTGAAGATTAATTTATTCCTCACCTTATAATGTATATTCAAATCAAAATTAAGATAATATTATTTAAGCATACGTACGGCCGAAAATATTATTCATTTAAAAAAATTCTATACTATATAAATAGCAGCGTTCATCATCCTCATTTGGCTAAAGACAAGTTCTTTGAAGAAAAAACGACTTTGACCATGGTTTATTTAAGTGATGAAACTTCCATAAAGCTTGAGGTTTGTATTTTATTTTACTTTATTCAGAATGAACCAACTAAATATTTTCAACACTTGTAAAACGAGATCGAAATTCAATAATTAAATGGTCGTCAGCAAAGTAAAGCGAATTTAAACAATTATTTGTGTAGTGGCCCGGTTAATTAAAGAGTGTTTATTTATCTTCTGTTATTTATATGAGATAGTGCAAGTTTAATTATAAAAAACTCATTGAGTATACATAATTTTACTTGGTAGGTTTATTTGTTAAATTTGTTATGCAATTTACATGGATGTTCATATATAGGGGAGACCCAGTGCAATGGTAATGTGTTGGATATTTGGACTAGGGACACAATTATCATGGAACATTATTTCAACAATGGGAGACTATTTATACGAATTATTTCCCGTACGTATTGCTATTTTACGAATTACTTTAAGTAAATATGTTAGTTTTTCGATACGTAATCTATTTGCTTCACATGTACGCAGGATTATCATCCTGCAAGGGTACTCACCCTCGTGTATCTACCGTTTTGCATAGCGACGATCGTGGTGTTTTCATATAATGAAGCAAGAATTGATACTAGAAAACGTAACATCACCGGATACATTCTTTTCTTCCTTTGCATTTCCAGCTTCGCCGTGGTTAGTTAGGCTATTACATAGTTATTTTCATTCAAGGATTGCGAATTTCGTATAACATCATATTTTGGGTGCTATTATATGGTTAAATGCATGTATAGTTGGATTTAGCAACTTCAGGAAGTGGTGGAATGGTGAAGTATGCAGGAGTATGTTTTTTGGTTGCGGTTTCTGGTGTCGCTGATGCTCATGTGCAAGGAGGAATGCTTGGCGATTTAGCATTGATGTGCCCCGAATTCATCCAAGTTAATATCGTTTCGTTAATATTATCATTTTAAGTCGTTTCTTGGGGTATAAGTTATATTTACCGCTTCTAACTGAGTCTTTTTTATGAACGTAAGTCTTATCTTGTTGGTTTGGCCTCGTCGGGACTTTTCGCATCTGTTCTAAGGCTAATCACGAAAGGCGTGTTTGAGAATGTTAAACACGGGCTACGGAAAGGAGCATGTAAATTTCTTGTCTTCCATATTCACTACAAGATTGCGAAATGTGGAATACCTTGCCATTTCTAATCTCGTTATGTTCTTATATATGCAGTGGTATATCTTGCCATTTCTTCGGTTTTCGAATTTTTATGCATTATTCTTTACGTTTTTTTCTTTCCGAAATTACCGATTGTGAAATACTATCGAGCAAAAGCAGCTCGAGAAGGCTCCAAAACAGTTGTTTCTGACCTAAATGCCGCTGGAGTCCAACTCGAACTCGATCAACATGTACTCATGAGTTTGCCTTTATGTAGTGTGATACTATTCTTACACCACCCAAAAAAGTCAAACGTACGTTTGACTTTCTTCAAATGACCGTTTGATTTATTAACCTTTAACTTTTCAACTATTCAAGTTTTTCGAATTTTAGAAAAGTCAAACAAGAAAAACCGTTCAATACATTTTAGAATATTCGTTTGACCTGACTTGAGATTAGATTACGGGTGGTGTAATAATATCACATTTCTATCTATAAATTTAAAACAATACTAGTTTTTATATTATCCAAGACTAAAAGTTTTTGCCATCTTGACAGACTAAAGACAATGTCAACTATCAAGAGAGATTGAGCAACAAACAACTCGTGTATCAAAACTTCGATTACTTGATGGATATATTCCTTATTTGTGTGATAGCGTTATCAATTTTACCAGGTTTTCTATACGAAAACACAGGATCTCACAAACTTGGAACATGGTAATATTAATGCTCATCACCTCAACTGATTAGATTGTTACATACCCTCGATTTTAAGTTATTGTTTTTGTATCTTTTTTTAGGTACCCGATTGTTTTAGTGACGACATACCATGTATCCAACTTACTATCAAGATATGTTCCTTTAATCGAATGTCTAAAGATGGAATCTCGAAAAGGCCTTATGATCTTAGTTTTATCTCGCTTTTTACTCATTCCTGCATTCTATTTCACAGCAAAATATTGTGATCAAGGGTGGATGATTGCGCTTGTGTTTGTTCTTGGATTCTCCACCGGTTATCCCACCATATGCGCCATGATGGCCGCTCCTCAACCTTACATCGTATGTGTTACTCTCAACGTTAAATTGATATTTCACTATTAAAGATGGTAATACATATCTTTAAATTGATATCTTCTTTGTACAGGGTCCAGAGAAGAATGCACTTGGAAATTTACTTGTGTTGTCACTTCAACTTGGGATAATTGTTGGAGTTGCTCTTGATTGGTTGTGGATTATCGGCAATGGAAACTTTTAACATATTATCCACATATATGTCATTGTGTGTGATGCTCACATGTTAATCTTTAAATACTTTCACTTAAGGCAGATATTCATATACACAACAAGACAATTGTTGGTAACAAAATTCTTTCGTAACACACATATATTTTTAGATTTCTATTAATTCTATGATTTTATCACATCTCTTCACAACTCTTTTAAAAAAATCTATAAAAGCTATCCATATGAATGTTCACATACATATGCATATAAAGTATGTCCATACATGTATTTTTGACAAGAATATACATGTCAATATGTCATATTTTTATTAGATAAATCTCATAAAGACCAAAAAGTTCATGCATTTTGCTCAACTTATATGTCATTTAAGGTTGTTTGAAATTTTACTCACTTATTGTAGCATTAGTCTATTCGTTTAAACACAAGCCGGTAGTTCGGGTGAATTTAATATGTTCTAAATGCGATCGGATCCCAACAAGCAACCATCGATGATAGAACGAGTCATAATGTGTCAACAACATGCGACCACCAATGGAGTGAAATAGAAAATGGCCTATAAACCATTCATCCATTTGTCATTGGATCCCAAATAGCATAATCTTTATTGGTGCCTCAACACAAACACATGTTGATGCAACATGTACAAAGATGAATACTTCCAATGCGTTGCAACATTTATGCCACCCAAAGATTAATTAAATTAAGCTAAGTGCCAATATGGTCCTTTCATAAAGAATGTCACATTCTTTATATCTTATACTTCCTGACGTCCTTCTAAAAACAAAAACAAAAGACCAAATACAAAACAAAATTTACCCGTAATGCGGATTATACGAGTACAAAATACAAAACTTTTTGCACGTAAGACGGGTTATTCTTTTCTATGGAGCCATCAAGCTTTCGATTGTGTAGGTTAGTGACTTTGCCCAATCTTCTTTGAGCAACAACGTTTGAAGCGTGTGCATAACATCATAATCGGGGTCAAGCTTCCGTTGCCAACCCTGCAATAAATAAATAACCAAGTTATTATGACACGAAAAGACACCGATTCCTATAAGAGGTGGCAAGACGGGTGAGTCAAACCTGGTCCGGACACTTTTGACCCATTTTTAATCATATGCTTTGGCAAAATATATATTCGCGCGCACACACACACACACACACTATAAACTATATACAAAACCATCGACGTGGAAAGTGCATTTTTTTTTTTTTTTCCTTTTGTTGCCAGACAAAAATAATCTGAATTTATGGTAACATATAAGAATGTCTGTATATGTCTCGATACATGTACGAATGCCTTTCAAGTTTAGCAAGTTGAAAAAAAAATTTATCAAGATGAACGCGTTTTGAGATGAAACAAAAATAATCATATAAAATAAAAAAAAAACGGTTACCTCAAGAACCAGAGTTGTAACCATGACAGTGCAAACATTTCCATCCACATTGACCCTGTGACGCCTCACTTGCTCTAACACTTGATGCATGCAATCAGCCGGATGTACGATGTCACCTTCTGGACTACCCCAAAAATCAAAAGACTCCGTAACTTCCTGTAAACCACCAAAAATAAATATATAAATAAAATTAACCAACTTTTTTAATGGATTCATTCACTAAGAAAAAAAAATGGCATAGAAAAAGAATATGGAATTGCCTTGATAAAGGCTTGAGGATCAGGACAATTCTGTTGTTTAGATAGCCTCAACGTGCACTCTGCTGCGGTTTTACCATCTCTACGAGCAACAGCTTTAAAAAAATCCAATAAATTGACTCTATCACTCTTTGAAAGTTCAGCGGTCATGCCTACATCAAGAAATATTACATGCGGTTTTGATTTGAAAATCCCTTTACGCGATGATTTGCTACGAACAAGAATATTTCCAGGATGCATGTCAGCATGAATGAAGTTGTCCACCTGAAAAAAACAATATTATGTTTCTTAATTTAGTCTTACGGTTTAGTTCAAGGTTTACAAGTAGTCTTAGATGGGCCTATTCAAAACGGTTTCTCAAACGTATTCTCATCTTTAAAATTTAGAAAAAATCACAAATAATATTTATTTTGTCTTGATCCCCATATATTATACGGGAGCTAAATTAAAATTTATAATCCCATATTTGGGGTTGCATTATTCACTACACCTTTAATTATTGTGAGGTCTGTGTGTGAATGAATTAGGAAAAAAAGAAACAAAAAAGATTAAAGAAGTAATATTTAATTGAAAGAATAATTCCTTATATATCCCTACAAAACATATCAAATATCATATATATCCTTACAAAGTTAAAAAATATAATATACATCCCTACAAACTTTAAGTATCATATTTATCTCTTTCAACTTATTTCCTAAAAAATAATTAACAATATGACCATTTTACCCTTGGTTTCTTAAAACTAAAAAGTTTAACAAAATAACGAACAAAAAAATCAATTGTTTCAGTTTCACGAGGTCTCGTAGTCTTTCCTCGTTTGCTTTTATTGGTTGAAGATAATATTAATGACCTAGGAAAACAATATATTTGTAGAAGGTAAATTTGGTATTTAGTGAAAATTAGGGGTAAAATGGTCATATTATAAGTTATTTCTAAAAAATAAGTTAAAAAGAATATATATATATATATATGATAATTTGATAAATTTGTTGGAACATATATGATATTTTTGAAGCTTAGATGGATGTATATGATATTTACAAAGTTCATAGGGATATATATGATATTATAAAAATCGTAAGAATATATATGAAATTAACCTATAATTGAAACAAGGTTAGATATGAGGAATGACTGAATGTGACTCTGTTTTTACAAAAATTCGGGATAAAATTATGGAATTGTAATTTTTATTTAAAATTATGGAATTATAATTTTTTGTTAAATTTAAATTATCTAACCAGAAGCATTTTTAAAAGAGCATGAGTCCCAATATGTGCAAGTGAGCTTTTAAGTCCAACATGTCCTTCAAGTTCGTCAACATAACGCGACACACTTTCACCATGTTCAAAAGTTTCCACCAAAACAGCAGGATGTACAAGCGGATATACGGGTTTAGGGAAAGAAACATCTCTCCAGCTGCGAAAATTATATATAAATCTACTCAAATGAGCAGCTTCGCGTGCAAGATCAACTTGTGACATCATAAAAACAGCAAATTGTTGAACACTTTCATCTAATCTCAACCAATTAAGTGTAGGAATAAACTTAGACATCTTTGCAACCACATTAATAATCTCAAAATCTCTTTTGATTGATTCACCAACTCCCGGATGTCTGACTTTAACCGCAACTAATAAAGGCTTGTCTTGCTTGCCACGATACCTATACCTCAAAGAAGCGCGATGAATTTGTGCAATGCTTCCGGAAGCTACTGGAACTTCCTCGAAATCATCAAAAACTTCTGAAATTTTACGACCGAAAGCCTTTTCAACCGTCTTTTTCGTGTAAGCAAAGCTGTGTTCGGGAGCCTTGCTGTGAAGCTTAGAGAGCTCGGTGCATAAATCGGTTGGAAAAAGGTCGGGTCGTGTGGCGGCCCATTGACCCCATTTTATAAACGCGGGACCCGCAATTTCTAAAGTACGACGTACAAGACGGAGCCATTGTTGTCTAGATGAGGTCCCGAAATAGTCTGCAAATGGAGCCATTGCCATAGTGGGGGAGAACAAAACCGCCAAATACATAGCTCTGAACAATAATATTAAACCTTCAAATACCGAAACCAAAGATGAGATCAAGAACGCGTGTCCGTTTTCGGCGCGATTGTATAAAGTATTTCTTGGCTGAAAAGAGTTGAAGTTTGACCCTCCATCTGCTAACACCATATTGCCACATGTGAAGGCTAATATACCAGGAAGAACAATATATGAGCGACTAAATGCGAGACTAAATGCTTGAGCAATCCTATTTATGCCATAAATTTTCTTATCGCGATCCAAATTCATGGAAAGTTTCCTCCAAGCATTTTGGGCATGATGTGTTATTGTGTTATTGACTGAAAAAACTGAATAGTTTCTGTTGGGGAAAGTGTTTTTCTTGCCAAAACAATATTTAGATTTATACGCCAAAATGGAAGCAAACCCTCTATTGCTAGAGTACATCCTGTATTTGGAGTTGTTAAAACCAGATCTAACCATTGACCCATCTTCTGAATGAATTCCCCAATTGACCCAATTTCTCTTAATATTTCTGATCACCAAGAGCCTATGTTTACAATATGTGAGTTAAATATCAAACAACCAATGCAGAAATAATCAAAACTACATATATATAAGAAGAAAAGAATCAAGGATTCAAGGATCATTCATCAAAGATTAAAACTGAGTTACAAATGAAGTAATGCCATAGTTAACTCTTCTTCTCATTGTGAAACATAACTAATAAACTGAAAAGAAAACCATGTATAATAAAGTTACACATTATGAGTGACATGTTAGATATAGATTTCAGCATTATGGTCCATCAATCCACCATCATAGAAGCTTTATAATTATTGCTGACAAAACACAAAGTTCCCAAATTATTTCTAGCTTAATCCAGCATACAAACGCCAGTATATCACAGGTCTTTAAGCAGCATAAAGCCAGAAAATGTATGAGCCATTTGAAACAGATTGTACAGATCTAACTGCAATCAGACTTAATAAAATGGTTGAAATGATTAACAGCTTTACAGTTGCATTGA
This sequence comes from Stevia rebaudiana, assembly GCA_009936405.2. Lineage (NCBI taxonomy): Eukaryota > Viridiplantae > Streptophyta > Magnoliopsida > Asterales > Asteraceae > Stevia > Stevia rebaudiana. Next base: position 1,411,569 of record WOUH02000001.1, read on the forward strand.
TCGATGGTTTCCATACTCAAACTGGTGAAGCCTAAACACTTGCATCAAGCTTCTCATATACAAATCCTAAAAAGCTATACACATGAAACCAATTCATCCAAAAAGAACAAAAAAACACAAATCGAAATTCTAACAAACTGTAAACATATAACATATTCCAGAACAAAAGGGAAAAAAGGATTAAAACCTTGACATCGCGAGAAAAGATTGAAGCTAATTTGCGTAAGAACCGAATCGCGAGCATTGTCTACAAATACAAACCGTGCTTATCATCAGAATGAAATTGAAGATTCCTTCGCCACCATATATGATCATCAAATCAAAGGTCGGTTTGATTGAAAACTATGGCGGCGTTTTAGAGAGAGGAAGAGGGTTGGAGGATTCAACCTTCTGGAGACCTTTCTTTGTTTTGGAGAATATTTTTTGTACACAAAAATTGGTGGAGGAAGATGCATCTACGTGTACATATGTGATGCATTAACGTACAACTAATTAATGCATGATGGTGATGTTTGGTATGACCTCCCACCTCCATGGAATGGCACCATAATTTGGACCACGGTTTAGGGATTCAACATACCATAAATTAAATTAAACAAAACAATGGAGTCAAGTGGAAGGTTGGATCCAATGATAAAGTCATGTACAATTGGAGGTGCGGAAACCGGTTAACCATTCATAAACCGGTTTAAAAGCGAACCGTTTTTCTTTTTTTAAACCCAAAACCGGTTTTCAATGAAACCGAACTGGTTTGAACCAGTTTGATGAACCTATATACCCAAACTGATGGAACCCAACCGGTTAACGGTTAACATGTATATTAATTTTAATTTTTATTGCTAGACTGGTTAACTGGTGGTTAACCGGTGTCAAACCGGTTTTGCTACTTGTTTTGCTTTAACTGGTTTCAAACCGGTTCATCCCCTAAAACTCCAAACCAATTACGAAGCGCCGATTTACCCAAACCACTCAAACCGGCCGTACAAACAGGAACCGGTGTCAGTTGGTGTCAGTTCGGTTAACCATTTTTTTGTACATGTCTATGTACAGTTAGAGTACAGGCCAAGAATTTTAGTCTCTGACTCCGTATGAGAAAAAAGTAGAGGTGCACAAACCGGTGCAAAACCGGTTCCTCCAAAACCAAACCGGTTGTTTTACCTAAATTCAAAAACCGGTTTTTGCATTAAACTAACTGGTTTGAAACCGGTTTCATGTACCTAAAAACTTGAACCTATGGAAGCGAACCGGTTAACCGGTATAATGATTTTTTATATTACTAAACCGGTTAACCGAGGGTTAACCGGTTTCAAACTGGTCTCAGAAACCGGTTTCTATCCAAAACTGGTTTTGCTCTAACCGGTTTGTATCCGGCTCGTCCCCTAAAACTGTAAACTGATTACAGACCTACGGTTTTTCCAAACCACCCAAACGTACAAACCGGTTTCAAACCTATACCGGGTCGGTTAACCTTTTTCTTTTGTGCACCTCTAGAAGAAAGAAGGTACGGGTCCAATTTCTAATGAAAGATATTAGCACTTTTAGTTAACTTTATTCCTTTAAGACGTCAAACCCATATATAATATGAAACTTTTACTTTCTGAAAATTAGATGAGCATTTTTGGGCATAAAAAGATTCTAACGTTGGATATTTTTTACAAACTTATTACAATAAAGCCTAAAATAGTAAAATATACATGAAAACAATAAAAGAGTCAGTGCCAAATCCCTCTAACCATGCGAACGAATCGGTTCGACGAAAGATTCCTAAGAATCTTCCTCGCATCCGAGACTTGATCATCGGCTAACTTTTCAATGTTTTTCAAGTACCCGGAACTTAAAATTTGCTTTCGCCCACTATTACATCGCGATAATGACATGATTATGGGTAGTAGAAGCTTTCTGTTATTTGAAGCACCATCTACATCAATTGATTGAATAATCAAGTTCACATTTTGATCATTTTCCACTAATCTTTTTCGGTTTTTGGGGATTGAAACCAAATTTGATAACGTCTCGGATGCTAAATCTCTTACCTCAATAGGTTTTGCACCGATGAATTTGATGATTACTTGTATGAATCCTGCATCTCCCATTGCTTTCTTAAAATCATCTGAAATCCCACTTAACCAAAATGCGGCTTTCAGAGACGATCCTTGATTTGGGATTTCACCTTCTTGAAGAAAATGGAGTATGTGATCCATGAAACCATAACTCACTAGACAATTCAATCTTGATAAATCTGAACACAAACTCATGATCACCCTTATAGATGTATCTCTACTTTTGGTAGAAAATGATGATTTTGGATCCAAAATTTGGACTAAAACACGAATCCCGCCTTCTTTAAAGATTGAATTCGACACTACTTCATCCCCAAAGGCGATAGCTTGAAGAAACTCCATGGAGCTGATTTGGGAAACTTCATTTATAGACCTAATGAGGTTAATAAAGATTGTAAGCGCGCCTTTTTCGACTATAAACCGTTTGATTTCCTCAACACCAACAAGATTTTTCAAAACCCCACAAGCTAAACCAACCAATTCACCACTAGTTTCACACTCACTAGCAGAGATTCTCAACAATGACGTCACCCCACCATGAGCTGAGACTGACCAAGCATTTTCAGATTCAGCTGTGCATTTCATCAAACACCTTGTGGACAGACTTTTGCTCAAATCACTTCCACACTCCAAAACTCTAATTAATGGCGCTACAACTCCTATTGAAACTAAAACACCTTTATAGGAATCAAACCCACAAATCATATCCAGTGATTTCAATGCTTCTTCTTGAATTCCCAAATCTTTTGAACTCAGAAACTCCATTAAACCATGAACAAACCCTTCAATCTCCATAGCAATCTTCACATACCTCTCATCCTCTTGAATCACTTCATTAAAACACATTAAAGCTTGCTTCTTCGTCTCAATACTCCCAATTTTGAACCTCGAAAACATATCATTGATATAAAATCTGATATCGTCTTTTGAAGCCGCGGGTGCAGGTCTTGAAACGACAATAGCGTAATCCTCATTTGTTGATAAGCAAACAGAGGAAGATAATTCAGTTAAAGAATTTATGTGTGTGTTGAGTTTCTCACAGATTATATCAAGATCACTCTGCATCAAAAGTTTCCCGCTGTAGGAAAGATCGATGCATTTGTGACCCAATTGTGTGGTAAATTCTGTTGTTTCTTCAATGGCTTGAATAACGCCGGAGAAAGCTGAGTTGTCGCCAGAATCTTGAATTTCCGACGACAGAAGGCCGAGAATGGAGAGAATCTTATTCAGCTTGTTTCTTATCAATTTCCATTTGAATGAAAAGACTTTGATTGAGTGAGAGAGAATGATTAAGGAAGAGATTTGGTTAGTTGGTACCCGGAATCTTGATTTTCCGGTGAGGTGGTCATTTTCTTCCACCATTTTGGTGCTCTACCACACACCCATTTTCCGGTAAGGTTTCCCGGTGAGTTGTTGGGAGAGATTTGGAGGTGAAATAATGTCGCATTAATGGTGGTGTGTCTGTTGTGCTTGTTTGTTACCTAAAATGAGGTAGCTGCAATTTACCAAACTATCCTAGTGGACTTTGCAAGTGATGATAGCGATAGGCAATGGGTTGGATTTAATTAATCTCAACCAAATATCTTCATAGGATATCTTTTATTATTTTTACTTTTTTTAGTTACCGGTAATCCCGCGATGTAGTTAATGTCAATTACTTGATCTCCGTGATAGTGTACACCCCAGAAAAGCGGAAATCAGATGTAATCTGAAAACCCTCTCTCACCTCAAGTTCGAACCGGTGACCTATATTCGATGTGCACTTTCTCCCATGACAAAAAATTGTCTAACAATTGCTCTAGACAAGATTTATACCTGAGAGGCTGAGACCTTCCAGAGGAAGGTCAAAAATTCGTTGGGAATCAGATGTATATGTGAGTATTGAGTACACCCGTGATGCATATACATCAGTTGTTATGGATCGGTTTTTTAGCTCAAGGTAAACAAAAAACCAAAAGGGTTGCTATAAATTATACGATCGGCACAAGTTTCAAACCAAACCACTAAATCATTAAAGTATCAAAACTGAATTGTGAACCGGACTCTCTGGATCATGAACATGTCAATTTATTTTGATTTTGATAGTTCGATACCCTGACGGGTGTGAAATTATTGTTTGAGGCTAAGGGGTACTTGTGGAATTTTACAAGTAGATAGAATGTGAGAATGTTGTGGTTTTGGGTTAGTTAGAAGTTAGAAAGAAGACAAGGTGGAATCTGGATATGAAGCAAGTGGCATGGGAATTGGTTAATCATTCCTTCCAAATCTAAATTCATCATTTCCAGAGAAAGCACTACAAATAGTTCATGATTCATATTTAGTAACTTGTACTTCACTTTACATTAGTGTGGTCCTGTAAAAAGATAAACTGTACAAATTTATTTAAAATAATTTCTTAACATACACGATAAATGTCACTTCAAAGCGTGCTTATTCTAATTGTATTAAAAGTTAAAAATAGAAATATGTTACTTGTGCATTGCGACGCATAGATCCATTTTTTTTAAGTTTAAACGTTATATCCGGAAAAAAGTTTGGTTTTTTACTAAAGCACATTTATTAAATCAACTTTATCTATGAATCTTGTCAGAAGATAAAAAAAAGTGTAGACATAAATTAAAGCATGGGAATATGTTCTTGGGCAAACATGAAACAATATATTTGAATTAACTAATTAATCAAATTTGCTATTGAAAGTGGTATGTCTATATTAGTAGCCTATGTTATTACATAAACGTTTAAACATAGAATTACACATCGGTTCAAATGTTTAATATGAACTGAAAGTCTGTTGAATACATACAGAACATATATCAACAACAAATATATCCGGTTGTATGTACCAAGCATCAAAGCACTTATCTTATTAACTCGCATAATAAGATTAATAAAAAACGATGTGAGGCTCATAATTAAAGCCATTATCCTCGCTAATGTCATCATCTCCGTCACTCCAATCATCCAACAAAGGTGTGCCCTCATTGAGCCATAAAATAGGAACACCAACGGAAGAACAAATTCAACAACTGATAAATCTTGAAACCTTGTGACCAGAAAACTAAATTTCAGATCATCAAATCAACAACACAGGAAAATCGAAATACCAAACACAAATTATGATTTTGAACAAAATAAGATTTTGAAGCAACATTTAAATCTGTTGATCAAAAAATGAAATTAGAGGTATTAAAAATGACTCAGATGTGCAAAGCATGGTCACCATAAAAAAGTTGCCGAAGCCATGGCTGCAAAAATCTAAAACATACTAAAACAGTGCACACTAAAAGGGGGAACTCATAAATGATATCTCTGAGATTAATTTCCCATTAAGTTCAAGAATGCATGAAGAGGGTTTTAGATCTTAACCACAAGGGAATCTAGTTCTCATGATCCTATTTGTGAGTCAATTTCAATCGTTATGGATTATAGGAGCATATGCAACAAGTTCCATCCAATCAACCGAGTGATGAAAACTCATACAACCCAAACTGATGAACAAATGATAAATTTGGAGGATATACTTATAGTGATGAAACTTAAGTGCAGGGTAAGGCTGCGTACATCAGATCACGAAGCGATCCGGCCCCTCTCGGACCCCTACGCAAAGCAAGAGCTAAGTCAAGCACCGAGTACGCCCTTTTAATTTGATGAAACTTAATTTGGGGAGTTTGATAATTTTGAATGAACACAAACATGCATTTTTTACATGTTCATTCGTTTGACATCGAAGCTTGATCTTAAACACATAACCAAACAAAAATCGGTGTTCTTTCATTCATTAAGATATGAGAATTTCTCACAATGGTTCATGAACATATATTTAAAAAAAAATCAATGACAATCTATTCACCTTAAAAATCCAAGATTCAAATGACATATTTTAAACAATACAAGTTTCAAATGAATAGCTATCTAATTTATATAGTAATATATTAAGCTAAACATTAAAATAAATATTCAAAAACACATTTAATAAATAAACAAAAACAAACGAACCAAGGCGAACACAAATTAAAAACATAACCTCGGTTCAGGTTTGTTCATTTATCTAAACAAACAGAATTTCTTTTTTTTTAATGAATGAATTTAAACAAACTTCCGGAACTATTCATTTCATTTACAAGCCTAGTGATTCATGATTTTGGATTTGGGAAAAGAGTAATTAGTTTCATTATGAATTTTGAGTACTCTATAGGCAAAACATTCTACACATAAAACGGTACAAGTTATCGAAGAGCATATACAACTAACAGAAACATGAGAACATAACATAAGGTAAACTGAATGTAGTTATACTCATATTACCACCATATATTTGGGAATTCGAAAAGAGATAGAAGCTCAAGTAAAGGTATGTTTAAGCCGGTTACAGAAACTTGATGTTTATAAACTGTAAATGAATACTAGATATAAAAAAAAAAACACCAAAATTGAAAGCTCGACAGAGGCTTAAAGGTGAATATGAGGAAAACTGTTTTTTGGTAACTCATATCTGGCTGGAGTCTCTGCCAAAAATGAAACGCCTCATCCAGTCTGAAACAACCAATGACCTGGTTCGCCAACTTACTTGTTTGCTGTTAAATACCAAAAACAAAACCGCATAAGAACAAATTTATAGCTTTAGAGAGAAATTAAGAGGCGACTATGTAAACTATATATGGGGTTTAATTGTTATTTGAAAAGATGAGATGTGAATGTATCTTTACCAATTACCTTGCATAAACAGAATACCATAACCATTGAGAACTGTGACCAATAGAAACCCAATCTCCTGGTAGTTGTGCAGCTGTTTGCTCTCCTCCTAATGGAGCAAATTGACCAAAATGCTTGTATCTACACACAACCAATACCTCATTTAAAATCATACAACCATTTTTTAAATACATTTTATCGTTTTTTTAAATGTTTGTAAGTACCTAAAAGGACGAAAACGATGACGTCCCGACTCTCGGAAACGTATCGGACCTTCTGGATGTTTCTCACATTTCTCCATGCGGTTGAAACAATCTGCAAGGTATGACCCCTGCTGAGCAGCAACCTGCATATTTTTTATAAACAAATTGCAAGTATGAAACAATATATACTAAAACTAATTTGCAATTGATTTACAAATATATATATATTTTTTCAGTTTTTATTAAACAATATGAATAAATTTACCTGAGCGGTTGCGGGGAAATTCTTGACCTGAGAATCGACTTGAGACAGAGCTGATTTAAACTCATCAACATTGACTTCTTTTGAAACATCAGCGTTGGATTCTTTTAGTAGATCAACGAGGCTGCTCATTTTCTTGTTCTTCAGATAGAGTTTCACTTGTGGATACCGATCACATATGTCATCAACCACGTCTTGAAACTCTTTAATGGTCAGTGTTCCAGAGTGGTCCTTGTCAGCCTTCTCAAATATGGCAGAAATATCCTCCTGCAAATTAATCATTCAAAGTCAATCCATGAATTATACATTGAATTAGAATGATACAATGCATGCATAGATACACAAACATACATATACATAGATATGTGCATATATGCTCACGCTTATAGGTTTTTTTGATTAGTTATTGAGTGAAGAGGTATTAAAATCAAAGAAATAATGAGTACATAGACTGATAGGCATTAACCATCATTTTTTAATTACAACTATTTAATATGATTCTTGCACGATTCTCAACATACAATTAGTTTTAGATAAGAACGCGTCCCTAAATATGTATATGTGTATGTGTATATAAAAGATAGAATATACCATGACTCTGCGTTGGTTTATCGTGGCACAATCACCTAATGCGTATATGTTGTTTGTCCCTTCAACTCGAAGCCATTCATCAGTAGCTAAAACACGTCGAGTCGCCTATGAAGCAAAAGATATAAATGAATAATTAATTATGCCGTTGAATGAAAACAATATAATAAAGAGTTGCCAGTTAATAAAAACAGAAAATACCTGCCCAATTTCCTTCATAAAATCCAGGACGACAGGACGAGTGGCAATGCCGGTTGACCAGACCGCCATCCCATAGGGTATAGTTGAGATTTTCCCAGTTTTGATCTCTTTTGTTGATATTTCTTTATCTGATACGTTTACCACCATTGATCCTGTTTTCAAATCTATACCATCTCTATGGAACTTTTCTTCAGCAAATGTGCTGATTCTTTTGTCAAACCTGCAAGTCAAAGTACCTTTGTAAGCACCACACTTATATGGAATAAAATTAAATTTGATAAATCAGTAGGCAGTAAAATCAGTACAACTTAAGTCACCAATCGGTCAAAATCGATCATAATGGGTCAAAATTGGTCCTTGGTCAAAAATGATAAAAAAAAATCAGTCAAAAATGTGTCTATATATACTAAAGCAAAAAATTAAATTTAATAATTCTAATCCGGTTAATAGCTATTAGTCCCAATTAACTGCTAGTCAGTAACTTGCTGCCCGAATAGCGCCGGATGATTTTTATGCCACCATAAAAACTAGATAGTTACTGAAATTCATTTAAATAATTTTATTTATAAAATGACATGTTTCAATCCAAATCTAATTTGGTCAGTACAAGTTCGACCCAAACCAATTTGATACCTTTTCAAACTGATCCTTTTGACCTGTTTTGCAAGGTTAAATAAAAATAACTCCAAAAAAAAAAAAGATTTGTGAGCCAGAAGAAATAAGTTTTACATGTTCAATATATGGTTAGTTGCCTCCAAAAGTGATATTTTAACAAAGTCTTTAACAGTCGGGTACAATTTAACCAAATCCTCTGATACAAAATCATGAAGTTCAGCTGCAAATTCCACACCAGTTGGACCACCACCCACTACCACAAACTGCAGCATCCTTTTCCTCTCATCATCACTCACATTAGGTAAACTCGCCTTTTCAAAGCAATCGATTACTTTCCTGCGAATCTTTTGAGCATCTTCAACTTCCTAAAATAAAATTCCCATTAAATTTAGAAAAATTACAGACATACATGTCAAATCTTGATGATTGAATTACCTTCAAATATAGGCAGTTTTCTTCCACACCAGGAGTGTTAAACGTGTTGACACGCGCTCCCATTGCAACAACCAGATAATCATAATCAACAATAAATTCTTCTTTCTCATCTTTAGTTGACCGGCAATACACTTTCTTGTTTTTTGCATCAATCTTGTAACATTCAGCTTCACAAAAGTTAACGTTTACCTTCTGTTAAAAAATCAATGGAACAGACAATGGTCAGTAATAAAAGATTTGCAGATGTTAACTTTCTTTGCTATGAGCTATCTAATGTCCACACAAATAATAAGGATACAGTTAATTACACAAATGGTCCCCAGTTTTGAATCTTAAAGTTTAAAAGTAACAAGTTTAGGTTCATGCTTCTAATTTATAACAAGTTTAAATATTAAGGCTGACTTATGTAAACTTTTATGTTAAATTAGGGTGAAAGGACCAATATACACTTTGACTTTTCAACTTTGACTTTAACTATGTAAAAAGTCAAAGGGTTTTCTTGGTCATTCCATCCTAATTAAACTAAAAAAAGCTAGCCTTAATGCCAAATTCAATGCAAAATTTGAACATTAACCTCAAACTTGTTAAATTTTTATGTTTAGTACCCAAACTTGTTACTTTACATAAACTATATGGACCCTCTATGTAAACAACTCTAAAAAACTAAGAAAAAAATATGAATAATTCGATTTTTAAAATATTTAGTTGCGCGCACTTGCAGAGTAAAACAAAAGGTCAGTTGTTACCTTATTGACAATGTTGCGAATTGGTTCAACAACGCTACGAGCTTCAACAGTGCCAACTGTCACACTTGGTAATAAAGGTGTAAATGCGAAGTAATTTCTTGGTGATATCACTTGAACATTATACGCGGGGTTCTTAAGATTTCTCAAAAAACTTGTTCCAGCCCAACCAGTTCCAAGTACCACAACTTTCTTTTTCTGGTTATCCACATTCTCATAATTTGAACTATTTGCCACTGAATAAGCCACAAGACCTCCACCACTAGAAAAGTTGCATATGTGAAAACCAATAAGTTCATGTCCTAAACCATGAGATAACATCTACGCTTACAATGCAGATAGGTAAAGTAGTTAAATAAGTATATCAGAAAACCTAAATTACGTGATAACAAAGAATAAATGAATAACTAAGTATAAAACAACTGAAAAATGAAGAATTTGACTGGTAAACCATTCTGGTTCTGGCATTATGAACTTTCAATGCATCATCATCCATTCTGTTAGATTTATAAAGCATATAGCTTTAATTCTTTGAATTATCATATCACTGTACATATAAATTATTTGAAAATTAAACTACGGCAGATCCTACACTCGCAAATTCGCATGTTCTGATTTTCATTATGGTCTTTAGTTTTATTTTCGTCTGTTTAATTTAAACCTCATTGGCAAATGGCTAGTAGTGAAGCTCATACGAATAAGAATACCAAATTTTATCAATTCACATCAATTTTGCACATGTAAATGGGGTGGAAATATATCATTATCTATCAAAACCATCACGAAGGAGGAGCCATCAACCTTGGACACATGATTAAGTCAAAGATGCACCAAATAAACCAGAAAGAATTAATGGCTTGGTGAGACATTAATCAAAAGTAACCACATGCAAGATCAAATCAAGCTCAATAAAAACTTAGTAACGCAACTGATGATAAAAGCCACCAAAAAAAACTTAAAATTATCATGATATGGATCTGAGGATGTTATGCGCACGTTATCATGGCTCAAGAGCACCATTATCAACATTTTAAGTCATTGAACTGTACAATAACAATAATCGCATCTAGTTCATATCAAATCTGGATCTAAATTACTTAAAAAAGGAGATTAATTACGTACACAAACCTAAGAAGCTAAGAGCAAGCGATGAAGCAACACCTAGCTAATAGCATTAACACTAGTATACCTGAGGGCGAAAACCACTAGAAATGATCTCGAAAGAGTCGGATGTTCACGAAACGTCCTAGAAAACCTCTCGTACAAATTCAAACTCCTCATTTCCGCTTCAAAATCAGCAAAACCAAAAACAAAAACTATTAGATCTCGGATCTACACTCATCGCTTGCATAAACATGAATAACAGAATGAATGTTCTTACTTTTCAGATCAAAATTCGAATGTCCACTCCTTTGCTGCAAGTAAAACAACAAAATGAATCAAACAGTAACAATGACGATTGATTTATCAATCCAACATGCAAATTACGAAATGAATCAACACGAATCAACAATTACTTTCAGTTTTTAGATAGAGGAAGAGGGAGAGAGGTGACCGAAAATGTGGGAGAACGTGGTGAGTGGGGGTTTAGTAGGGTTTGGCGTGACGAGAACACGAATATGGGTGACTTGGGGAGCAAGGTTTCGTGATACCGTGTTTCCGGGGTGGCAAAAGTAAATTACCACGTGGTTCGCGTTGAATATTATAAAATCGTTCACTAGTTGACCAAAATTCTTTGACAAAAAGCTAAAGAAAATTAGAAGCACGTTAAATATCTACGAGTCGACCTTTGATATCCTTGACCCATATCTCACAAATTTTATTTGAAATTAAAGCCTCAATAGTCAATGAAAATTCATGAGTTTAAAATCAACCTAGCATCTTAAGTGTATCTCTAGTGGCTTCGTCTTTAAAGTTTGTGACTTTTGTGAGGTTGTGTGTGATGGATGACTGAGGGTGGTAGGCTATGACGCATTCGTCCAAGGTGTTAATCAATTGTATGAAATAATGCAGATTATCGGATAAAATAAAGTAGTGAAAAGGTTCAAAACCAACGAAACATTAATCGACACAATCGACAATGATGAATCTGATTAAACACTGGATTTAAAAAATTGAATATGATTTTATGAACAAAAATCACTCAAGTCAGTAAATCTATATTCAAATTGATGATCTTCCTCTCACAATTTTTATACAATCACATTATCCGATGATCAAAGTGATCACAGATGAAGATCAATGAATGATACATAGTCGTTAGACTCAAAAATCTCGAAAAAAACATAGTTTTACCAAGAGCACACACTAAAACAGATGACGACAATCCAGATCAATAGATTTGACAAAATTAATTAGATCTAGATCAAATTATGTCCATTGACAAATTCACAACAAAAAATCAGCTCCAAATCAAAGAAATCAACACCAAAATATTGGATCATTCCAAAGCAATGAACAAACTGAGCATGAGTCTTTGATACCAATTGTCAGCAGTGACGCACCCATAGATTTTTCCTTGTGGGGTCACATATTTGGGTGCTCAAACTTATAATAATTTGATATTGTAGTTTTCAGGACAGGTCGGGTCACACAGTAGAAAATTATGGGCGGTTTGACGGCTTTCACATCTAATTACTACATCATTAAAGTAATGAAGTGTATAAGTCAAAAAGAAAAATACACTAACCTATGCATAGCACCGTGAACTTAGACTATGTGGTATACCGGGCTGAAGTGGCATGCCACGTAGGAGAGAGAATATGTAAAGTGGGTGAGTGGAAGGGTGGAAATGCATGGGGTGAGCGGGGGCTTGAGTGGGTAAAAAGTGGGGTGTTG
>WOUH02000001.1:1432570-1444569 GCA_009936405.2 Stevia rebaudiana
AACAGGTTAAGTTGCCGTTTGGATGACAATCTAGGATACATGGACTTAGACTAAATAAATTAATAATATGTTATATCTTATTGTTTGTTATTCAATATTTGAACAATGTATTGTGATTATTTCATTTAATAAAATAATATTGTTGCATGTAATAAATATTGTAACACTTAGTGGTACGTGTGATGGACAATCGAGTCACGCCGGTGTTTCCGCCACCGGTTGGGGTGTGACACGGGGAGCGGGGATTCACATTTATGTTGAATTTGAGGAAGATTAGGTTAGGTTTTATGTTGTTGAAATTAATTTTATGAATTTAGGCTTTATGTTCTTGAATTTGTTGATTAATTGATTAGTGGACTGGTTTATGTTGAATTGTTGTTGATTAATTGATTAGTGGATTGGTTGTTGAATTTTGTTTGGTATCCAATGGGAAAGATGAAAACCATACATTCTTTTTTCCAAAGAAAGAATGATGAATATACAAGAAAGGAAACGGCATAAAGCTTCAACAAGTGATCCACAAGAGAATGAAAATCCACAAGAAAACGATGCTAGTTCTGAAGCTCCACAACCACAGTTAAACACTAATGAAGTGGATTCAGAATCCATAATTGATGAATTTAAAGAACTGAAAGTTCGTCGTGCAGAGTTGTAGCCATCATTTCAGGTACTCACATGCTCTAGTTATTTATGTTTTTGTTTGTTGTTAAATCTGACACGTCGACCCGACCCGACCCGAATAAATGACCCGAAGCACAAAGAATTTTTTTTATAGGATCCTAAATCTTGGTCACCGATGACAAAATTTTCAAGCTCCGTCGCTGATAGTGATGATCATTTATTTAGTAGAATTATATCATAATTAATGATGAAAATTATTGTACTTTTCAAGTCTCCTCGACATATTGATAGAACAATGCAAGCGAAGCATACTGCTTCTTTCACGTGAACTACTGACATCTAATATATCCATTTTAATATCTAAATTATGCACAACCATCGTATCTTTTTCTCTTAATTATTCTGCCCTCAAAAGACGAGCTGTGGCTCTCACGTGAAAGTAATCTACGTGGCATTCACTATATCCCACGTGGCTTTCCACCTTGATTTTAATATTTTATTCATCATAGTGTTAACACGTGAACAATATTTAATTAGTAGGTTTTGCCCTTGACAACGCAAATTTTGCAATAAGGTCCCAGATAGTTAATTAGCATTTGTATATTCGTTTATTATGAAGCACATTTTATGCGTTTAGTTATTGTATGTTGCGTACATAATATTAATTTGGCCTATTTTAACCGACTTGCTTTCAGTACATCGGGTGATCGAGAGGCCCACTTATACCAAATTACTAATCAATATATTCTGCATCTTATCAAGGTCACACATTGCTCATTGATCAGTCACCCCCCTTGAATTTGACATAGCCTCATGTACAAATAAATCATAAATTTTTAACAACTTTTAACTCCTAGGAGTGTTTAAATTCATATATCCAAAAATCTTGCACAGTGTATTCAAAAATAAAAATGAATGTGTATGACACAAGTCTAATGTACTTGATTATTATATTTAGTATTTTCAATCCAATCTGTTTACTTATTTTTGTGAAAATAATGCTAAAAGCGTTAGATTAATTCCTATGATAGACGGTTAATCAGGCATCATGAGCCGCGAGTTTTATTGTAAGCAGTCACTCTATTCCTACAGGGTAGAAATAAGGTTGTCTACATCTTATCCTTCTCAAACCCTATCTTAGCTTGTTAATTATGGATATACTGAGTACAATGATGAATTGGTAAAAGAATCAAAATTTAGAAGACATGATGTTCACGATTACAAGAATCTGTGAAATAAATGGAAATAATAATACAACAATTTAACTAAGTTAAATCTATACTATATAATAAACAAATGTTTTATGGTGACACTTGTAATTTAATTTGTGGTTTCCCTTCAAGCTTATTTTCCCCATCCTCTCTCCTATTAAAGTCTAATTAACATTTATGAATTGACATTTAATTTAACAACAAAAAATAAAACTATTCATAATTTAATTAAATTACAAAAGTAAGTTACAAATTTTAAATATTACAATGTTAGAAACAATTTTGATAGTTGTTTTATAGCTAAAAATCACAATTTTGTGAGGGCGAGATTATTTATTTTTTCTGGCTCTATTAGTTAATCATTTATATATAAATTTCTTTTTTAAATAATATTTAACATTTTGTTTAATTTAATCATCTATGTTTATATAAATGAATAATTATTTAATATTTTCTTCTTTAACCTGTGTATTACACAGGTTTTAACCTAGTAATACATATAACACATTAACCAAGTCATATAGCACATTAAGTAAGTTATATAACATAATGAAACATCTAAGTAGCATCTCTTACAACAAATAAAGTATATTTTCAAATGAATTGGAAACTTGCTTCAAATTTGTAGTTAGTCTTGCAAGAATAATGCCACTTTGGATAAATGAGACATTAGATCTTTTAGTGAAAGACAAACAAACTTAGAAAGGCTAGGCTTGAGACCAAAGAGGAAATCATCTAACTTACTTTAGAAAATACAAAAGTGGAAGTTTTCAAATATGAAAAAAGATTTACAAAACTTTGTTAGAACAAATCAAAGCTTTTGGAAACATATTTGACTAGTAAAAAGGACCAGTGTGTGAATGATAAAGCAAGACAAGACTTGGCATTACGTATCATATTACAAAGAACAAGAAAAGGCAATCAAACCGTCACCGATCGATCCAAACGATCGTGGGATGTTGGGGATATAATATCGATTTTGTATGGAAAGAACCGAAATCTTGTCCTTGTCTTGTCATAATCTGATTAGTGTATTGTGCTTATTTTGTGTTTTATTTTGGCTAAATCTGTGTTCGTATTTTGTTTAACCTGCTAGTTTTGGAGTTAGTTAGGGTGTTCAGCTTATTATGGAGATGGTAACAAGTCAGTTGCATATATTTAAGTTTTAAATATGGGGGTAGGGATGTAATTGAGCCGAGCTGGGGTAAGCTCAAGCTCAGCTCGTTCTTTTTTTGAGCCGAGCCGACTCAGCTTGTTTTTTTCTTCAAGCCGAAAAGTTAAGCTCAAGCTCGGCTCATAAAAAAGTTCGATCCACGAACCGAGCTACGAGTCGGCTCGTTTTTTACAAATTAGTATATAAATAAAAATAAACTTTTAACACATATAAAATACGTACTTTGTAAGTTTGATTACGTAATTATTTTTTATTTTTCATATTATGATATATATATATATATATATATATATATATATATAAGGGAGGGTTCAAATGAAAACCACTAAAAGTTAAGAAAACCGAGAAAACTACTACAAACCCAAAAATTTTGATTAATATTTTTTTTTCACAATTGTTATTTATAAGGTTAAAAAGATAGAAAACAAAAAAAATTTTAAAAAAAAATACGTATATCCCGTTTTTACATGTATGTACACATATGTAAATCATATGATATACGTACATGTAAGATACAAATTACATATATGTAAAATGCAATATACATAATTTTTTTTTTGATCTTTTTTTTTTTTTTTACATTTTTAACTTTGTAACTACAATCCATGAAATTTTTTATTTTTTTTAAATATCGGTTGATAGTAGTTTTCACGGTTTTTACAACTTTTAGTGGTTCTCAAATGATCCCAATCCTATATATATACCACATATATAAACCAATACTTTTTTATTATAGAATAATGTTTCCTATGAATTCCTTGAATAAAATTAAAAAAATAAATAAATAAAAAGATAGATACATGTTATTATATATATTTTTATATATAAATATAATATATTTGGTTTAAAAATCGAGTCGAGCCACGAGCCGAGCGTAGCTCGGGCTCGTAATTTTTCGAGCGAAGCTGGCTCGACTTGAAGCGAGTTTTTTTTAGCTAAGCTTTTTTCGAGCGAGCTACAGACTTTTTGAAAAGCCCTATATGGGGGGGTAATTTGTGGGAAGGAATGCACATGGGAAGAAATGAAACATGGGTTGATGAAAAAGGGGCATAATGGTCAATTACTCTTTAATTTGATTGAATATTGACTTCTTTTTACCTCTAAGGACTTAATTTGCTTAAATCATAAATCACGGGGATGCAAGTACTAATTGAACAGGGAAAGGCTCATTGTGCCAGCATGTTCAAAACACAAGAACTCAAATTACAGTTTACTTTAATATAAATTTGCATGTGTAATCCTTCGCATTACATGTGAATTTTACTATGTAACATCTGAATTAATTTTCATTTACACTTTGACTAAATTAATTATTTGTATTATTATTATTTTCGGCACTTTACTTTGCTACGTACAATAATATCCTTTTATTCTTCAAAACCCAGTTATCCATACCTTTTATATTAAAACTAGAATTTGGAACCCGCGCGTTGCGCCAGGTCCGATATTCTAACTTGAGCTGTACTATTCCGTTTATATTGACCCAAGAAAACGATTTATATGGACCAAAAAATGACATGTTTATCTCGAAACCCGCAACAAAATGGAAAAAATGATTACACAAAATTTTGAGAGCGGTGTATCATTCATCATAGTTGAACACATGAACGGTTGTTATGATGGTGATATGGAATAATCTTTGTTGTATTACACTAAATGTTATCATGTATTGTAAAGCAAACAAATCGAAGAGAGCATTGCGACTAAACTTATGAATCAAGACTAAAACAATCCGAAATTCTCAAGAAACCCTTTATGCTAAATCACACCATATTATTTGTTTGTTGATTAATTGATTTCTAACGACACCTAAAAAATGAAATAAACTTACAAAAGCAAAAAAAATAATTAACAATAGTTCAAGCACAACAACAGGTTGTGAATTGAAGAAAAGAAGATTATTTTGTAAAAACAATAACAAAACTAATATACGCTCTCTCGAGTCAAGTTAAGAAAAGAGCTTAAGGAACAAATTCTTACTGAGTTAAAATAATAACTTTCTACCTTCACTTCTTGGTATAAGCTTTATCTTCCAAGCCAAGAGCTGATCCATGTTGACCCATTAAATTAATTCTTTATACAAAAAAGAAAACTGATAAATCTAAACCTACATAAATAAATAATTTGAAAAACTAATGTATATATGTTTACAAATGTCTCATCTTGTTTTCCGTTCCGATCAAACGGCCTTAAACCGTTGTTTTATTGCGGAAGGTGTCTTCCATGTAAAGTGCTCAACACCCCACTTGAATGATCTGCAATCCAAATTGAAAGTTCAAATAAATCATACCCAATTTACAAATTTTAAAACAAATCATACCCTACATGTAAGTACTAAATCAAAGCTATTAAGGTGAATTTGTAATTCTTACTTTTTGAACTAATGGGATTTACAGGGTAAAATTTCAATTAACACCAATTCAGAAGGGAATTTTCAAATTTTATTTTCAGTAAACCAAATACAATCAAAAGACAAATCAAATACAATCAAAACACAAATGATAGAAACAGACACACATACCCTGTAACTCCAAGACCCATTTCAAGATCCGAACCAAATCACCATCAAGATGTACCAGATCTCCCCACGTATCGAAGTCGTTATCAACCAGCGCCGGAGTTGCGTGGTTTTGTACATCCTTGTAGTGGAGGTCGACGAAGAACCACCGCCTCCCTTCTATCATACATCACCGGGAGAAATGAAACTGAAGAAGAAGATGTCGGAAAGAGATAGAGTCAAATAATTTAGTGATTAGGTTGAAAGATCCGGAAGATCAATGAACATTATGAGAAAGAAAGAAAGAAAAGGTGGAGAACACGTAGATGATGAGAAAGGAAGAGGAGAACACGTGTTAGGGGGTATATACGTGTCATCACAATAACAACCTAAAATGAACAGTGATTTCAAGACATAACCAAAATCAGCTTTTTATATTATATATATATAATGGGTATCTCACACTATTCATTTGAGCAAAATATCATTAGTACACATTTTTTACTTATTCCCACACTTATATGACACTATGGTCAATCCCAGTGACATACCCACGTTGATGTGGGGTGGGGGTGGTGATAGGGGCAGCTCACGTCTTTAAATTTTTTAGTGGTATATACATGCTAAAATCTCGACCCCCATAATATTTATAATCGTTCTAATCCGTCCTCAATCTAATTTTAATTTCAATATGCTCAGATATAAACCAGTTAAAAAACGTTCAACTAATAATATAATCATAATTTAAATTAAGCTCAAGTACATTTTTTATTTTAATAAGCTAAACTAACTCACAATTAGCATATATTAATAAAAAAGTTCATAATTTTATTTAATTAATTAAATCAAGTCCACATTTAACCCATTATGATTTATATATAAAATTTAGTTAACACGACTGAATTTGACACAAACTAACTCAAAGAATAGATAAAACAATTGTTATATGACAAACTTAAAAGACTTTCAAAAATTTTGGTGCTTATGAAAATCTTCTGGTCCACCACACTCAACCCCCTTGTAAATAACCATTATAATAACGTTTGACAGAATATGAAATATAATTTAGCTTAAACTTCTTTAATTTATAACTTAATTTAACTTTTTTTCTTTTTCTTTATAACATCTAATTTTTTTTTTTCAAAAGCTAGCAACTTGATTTAATATTAATTGCAACGAACAGTACATTGAAACTTGCAATGCCCAAAGTTTTTAAGAAGCTTCATAATACACGGATTGCACAAAAGTCTTGAAAAAGGTCAAACCCTAAGCTCGACAATTCACACATATATTCCATTAGAAACATCCATCAATTATTTATGGTCACATATCTCGATCTATTAGTTTAAAACAAGACATAGACCACGACCACTCTTGTTTTTTTCTGTTTGTCATCATCCTCATAAAAGTTTTCAAGAAATCTTGAATTCCGCAACTTCGGTTTTAGGTGTTTGAAATTATAGAAAAGATTGTTAGATGCTTTATATTTAAATAAAAAAGCTTCAAATGCATAAAAAAGTTAGTACATTAGAACGGTTTTCTTTCATAATTTTGTTTTTTTTAAGGCTAGACGAGTGGACGGTATGGGCTCGGGTTGGACATAGTTTCGCAGGCTACATCGTCGTATAGCTTGTTATCCGTTTGGGCGGGTTGCTTCACAGTTTCGAATACTCAAGATGTTTGATGGTTTTGAACATTAGAATATAACTTGCCAGCCCATTTTACGATTGCTAAGCAAAATCATTTTAAATTTGCACCACGATTTACCATAGAAAAAGGTTCAAGTAAGAAGTGTGTTTACTCTCCTTAAGAGGACATTCGGGTGGTGAAGGTGCTTCACCTGCAGTGGCGGATCCAGAAACTTTTTTAATGGGGGACGTAATTTTTTATGGTCGTTGTATCGCTAAATAATAATTTTTCTCTTATATTTCGGGCTGGTTTGGATCGAATCGGGTCGGGTCATGTTAAAAAATAATCAACCAAACAAAATTTCATATTGAAAAACATAATTGGATAGTAGTGGTTTTGGTTTAATATATTAAAATTCATAACGACTTTATTTAATAGATGATAATTGTGAGTTTGGTTAGTTTACAAAAATTAATAATAGACTTAACTTGTTTTAACTGGGTTTAGATTATTAGTTGGACATATTTTAAACTTGAAATTTAATGTTTTCTAACAAAAATTAGAAATTAAAATTGGATTGGGGCGGATTGGAGGCAGATTGGGGGTCGATCACAAAATTTTATGGGGGTCGGTCGAGATTTTAACGTATATATACCATAAGCTTCATGTGGCTACGCCACTGTTCACCTGTAAACTAGAGGTTGGGGGTTTAAATCCTGCTTAAAATGTATGGTGTAGATGTAGGAGTAGATTAGACAAGTGTTTGTGTTTGTCGTTAAAAAAATGTATGTGTTTATTGTAAAAAGGATTTGATACCATTAGATCTAAATTTAAAGGTTGATATGATATCAAATTATGAAAGTAAAGTTGTTGGAGGTACGTAAATGCCCCTTTTGTAATAGCCACTTATTTGATAAATAAATTTATCAACTACACACTATAGGAAAAAAAAAACTCTCCAGTATCGAGTTTGGAACTGAATCATCATTTTGGATATGATTTGCGATGGGTTTTCTTTTTTGTTTATTAAAAAAAACCTTAAATTAGTTTGAACCAATTTTAGTTAATACATTTTTAACTACTCTCATTTGTTAAATAACTTTACCAGCTACATCTACACATTGTACCATCTTCTTTTCGTTCTACATTTTTAGTTATATGTTTATCTTTATAGTTTTTCCAATAACATCAAATATATATGGAACACAATATTCTATCTTGATTTTAAGATGCAAAAATTATACATATGTTACACTTTAAATTAATAACACATGACTAAACAATTCCCGAGATCAGCATTTAATAACGTAATGACGTACAATATTTACAACAACAAGAAAAATGTCTTGTAAACAAAACCTAATGACATAGTCGTGGCAAGGATTTAACATTAATTGGGTCTATCATTCTTGATTTATTTGACATAAACTTTGGTGCACCTCGTATAGCTTTTGGGCCTTCCATTAAGTCTCCGGTCGTGTGTGTCACACAACCAGAAACCTTAACATTATCATAAACACGACTCTTGAATTGGTTTCGTTTAAAAAATGGCAATAATCTTGTATCAAGGTTTAGTCTTGCCTTGACCATCGACGACAACTTGTTGAAGTCAAGAACACTCCAAAGCTTCATCCTTTGTTCTTCTATTAAACCCCGATGCGCCTATAAAAAACAAAATGTAAGTATAAATATAGCATAAAAAATTAGGCAAAAGAAAGGTAAAAAAAAGAAATGAAATTTATTTACCAATTAAGGACAATATATTACCTCAAGGTACAAGTATATTGCATGGCAGAGTTCGTCATGTGATTCTCTAGATATATCAGGCAAGGCCATGGCTAATGCCAAAAACTTATAAAATTTCAAGAACTTATCAGGAGCCACCTCTAACATGAACAAATCAATCAACAACCCGACTTTCTTCACCCGATGCACAAAGAACCCGTTTACCCGTTTTTCAAGTAGAAAGTTTGTTATCAACCGCAAAATCAAATCCACATCATAGGCGGCGTTTTTCTTGCCACGAACAAGCAAATCATTGATTGTAAACTCATCTAATTGCGATCCAAGAAAAGTTTCCAATGTTGACCTTTCATTGGTTTTTAGATTCAAACTCAAGCTCATTCCAAAGGCATCGAGTAATGCTCTACACGAGAACGCGCTACCATTGAGTAAACTTAGTAGATTGATGTTAGTCTCCGTGAGTTTACACTTCTGATCATGTGAATAACATGACAAAAACTTTGCTTTTTGGTAATGAAAGATAAATGAGCATATTCTTGGGTGGTCCTTGTGTAACGAAATCATTTTCTTTATTAGATATTCAAATAAATCAATATTCAAAAAAGAAAGATCTTCAAACTTCCAATAATCCACATGTGTATTAAATCTTGAACTTTTTGGGCTAATATCACTAGAAGAAAACCTAAAACTAGAGCTGTTTGAGGATGAATGACATGAACCGGATTCATAACTAGGAATCGTTAAGTTTTCTAAAAGGGTTTTTAAAAAATGTTGCAAAATTGGTGAATTTTCAATAAAAGGGTACAAAATTTGGCATTGTTTTAAACCGTTAAGAAATTCGGACCATGTCCAACAATGAATGCCTTCGAGGTACAACTCGGTTTGGTTGATCAAATTAGTGATTTCCATGAAAGTACAACTGCTATAAAGCAAGAATATGTTGGTTGGATTTACGTCAATGGAGCCGTTGTTGTAGCAAAATCTTGTAATGAGCTCAAAACTCATTGCTCCACCCGGGAAATCATTGAATATGATTTTTGAGTTGTTGGTGATTTTTGGGAGTAATTTGCTTACTAAGTTTGAATAATCTGCAAGCATATTCTATAAAAAAAAAACAGAGTATTATATAAGTATATTGGACATTGGGCAGACAGACAGTTTACAAGTAAAATTAATATGTAAAATGTAAAAAAATAAAATAAAATGAAAACAAATAAAAGTTTGAGCTGATTAAAGAAAAAAAAAAGCCGACTTTCGTTCATTTCGGACATGGGTGAAACTTAAAAGTCAAAAGCAGAGTAGGATAATACTCGTTAATCTTTATAGCTAAAAATAAAAATTGACAAAGAAAGATTCAACTATTAACTGCGAAAATGAACATAAATCAAATTGAACTTAAAAGAATACGAAAGTAAATATTGTTCAAACAATATAGTAAAAAACAGAGTAGATTGGAGATTGTTCTGTTTTGAGCAACAAAACACACAGTGAAAATGTGATTTGAAAGCTTTTTCACAAATAGAATGAAAGAGTTTGTGCAAAAGTGGATTTGATATCATTGAGGAACACAATGGAAAAGTTACCTTATCAACAAAGAATAAGTGTCCACCATTGACATCTACTTGAATATTACAGGGCATAATTATGGAATCTAAATATATAAAGGTGTTTATGTTGGGATTTTGATAAGAAAAATTGATGAAATATTCAGATATAATGAATGGGGATTTTAGGTGATTCTTTATGAATGAGTAGGATTGAATGAGAGCACAGGAGATGAATGTCAAAGTGGGGGAACATATGCAGACAATGAGAAGCATCCAGCTTCATTTATTAGGTTTCTTTTAAACACCCATTGTTGAATTTTTTTATACTTTAATTTTTTTAAATAATATACAAATTGTTATTTTTCTGCTTTAAAATGGGGTTTTGATTTGAAGAAGTTAGAAAAATTGAAATTTTGTTAGTCATTCTTTTTTACCGGCACTTCTTATTATAATTAATAGTCACTAAAATATGGTAATAACATTTTGTCATGATGCGGAATTGCGGATACAGTGAAAGATTTAGAAAAATATATATATATATATCATAATGTTTAATTAATTTTGTTTTCTAATAAATTTATGTAGAAAAGAAAATCTAAAATTGAAATTTGAATTCTAATTGAAATTTACATGATATCTTTTAAGATCTTTAATCTATTTGGTATGTACATTTGTGAAAGTGGAATTTGTAGGTACCTGAAAAGACAAATTTACACTCAGATTAACAAGTATAAAATATAGATATGAAAATCAAATGTTTTGAAAATTATTTTGATAACGCACACGTCAACCCACCCACACACACCCCGACCTTCAAAATGAAGTTATGCAATGCTATTCATAATTTACTAAAAACATACCGTCTACACTACAAATTAAAACACAAATGTTCAAACATACAATCGGTGGCGTACCCACGTCTGGGTGAGGAGACAGTCGCCTGGCTTGAAATATTTTTTTTTTTTGGGTATATACATTAAATTCTCATGAGCGTTCTTAAAATTTTGCAAATTGTCTCCAATCCTTTTTTAGTTACTAAATTTTTAGTTATAAATCGCGTTAAAAGAAGTTCAACTAATAATATAAACCTATATAGGATTGGATATGTAGCATGGTGATAATACGAGTACGAAGTTTTGTTATATGCTATGGTTTAATTCCCACCACCGTTCAAAAAACAATTAATAACCTAATTTAAATTCAAGTCAATTTTTAATTTTAATAAAGTAATCAAACTTACAAATTACAATTAGCTTATATTAACAAAGTTCATTATTAATTTTAATAAATTAAACCAACCTTGCCATTAGTCCATTATAGTTTTATATATCAAATTTTGTTTAATTGTCCTTTTTTAATCATTACCAACCCAATTCGACTCAAACAGACCCGAATCATAGAAAAAATTTGTTATATAGCGATACTTAAACGACCTTAAAAAATTTCCGAATCCATAAAAAGTTTCCTGGGTCCACGGAGACCACCACCGTCGTCGCTGCAAACCATCGCCGGACCCTCCTCCAACCCTCTCTTCCTCCTTCGGCCCCGATCGGTGACTAAACCCTGAATTCCCCCAC